>JAGVVM010009988.1:0-13515 GCA_019149425.1 Psidium friedrichsthalianum | reverse complement strand
TCGAGGCCTCGAGGCGATTCGGCTCTAGCAGCCTTGAGGTTGATCAGCCTTAGCTAGCTCGAGTGGCCTCGGCAGATCTGGCCATCACCAGATTCAATTACCGTCGTTTGTGCAGATGATGTCCTCGGCTCCGACATTCACGTAGTGTCTCAATCTCGCGTCAAATAGGAGATGGTTTATGAAAAGGGGTTTATAAACGAGACTTGTTCCCAAATGTTCGCCGCTTGAGCATTCGAGGAGAAATAGGAGCCATGCAAGATCGATCGAAACAAGGAATGGAATCGCATTTTACCTTCCTTTTTTTTTTCTTTTTTTTTTTTCCCATCTATAACCCTATTAAAGAAGGAAGCTTACAATCTAGACATTGATGGATCATTTAATCATTTGTAGCATATAACATCCACACATAATTCTGCCAGAAATTCAACACACACATGGTATATTACATTAATCAAAGACCCTCGACCACTAGTGCGAAAGGTCTCTTACTTGGAAATGACCCCACGATCGATCCAGCTAAGTACATTGAACCACTTCTCCCATTCAACTTAATTTGCTCTTCTTGTACAAACCCAACCTTACTTTCTTTCCCCGCACGTGCATGAAATGCATGCATCACATTTACATTTTAGACCAAGACATGAACCCAATCTTACTTTCTTCCCCGCACGTGCATGAAATGCATGCATCGCATTTAGATTTTAGACAACACATGAACACAGATACAGCGGGATACACGGCACAGTACAGACTATTACATCCAATATCCGAGTGAACTTCGAGATGTACGATGCGATCTAGGGACATTTGTGGCGGCCGCCATGGGTGGTCATGTTGGCGTAGCAAGGGCAGACGTCCTCGTTCCCGGAAGTACCGGGAGGCACGCAGTTGCACCTCTGGCAGCACGTGTTGCACGCCCTTATGCACATCTTGTGCCTCGACGACTTGCTGCACCTGTAGTTGCACCTGGACCCGCAATCTGCAGGGGATCACCAGAAATCGCAAAAATCAATGTGGCCATCCACTGTATGTGTCTGTATTTTGGGTGGTTCAAAGGTATGCGCGTAGCTTCACCGATCAAAAATCTGCAGAAGACCTTACCAATTTTTTGAGCGTCAGCTTGGAATTGTTCTCCACCAAAAACCAGCAGCTGACATAGCAAACCCAAATAAGAAAAAGACAGAAACTTTATGTCAAGACTTTCATTCTACATGACGAATCTCTTTCAACCCCTCTACACTGAATTTGAATCTGTTCAGAACCGTCTAAAACGATGCCGGGTACGAACGCTTAAGAAGCACGGTGCATGTATATACGAGTGTACCTCACGTACCAAGACAAGGCAGAGGATTGCAAAGAGGATGCTCGTTTTCGCACTCGCCATTTCCTTGCGCGACGACCATAGAGTGGATCACAGAGAGAGAGAGAGATGGATGAGCAGAATGAATGAAGTTTTGAGAGCTAGCGAGAGTATTTATAGTGGAGGAGGCTCTTGATGGCGAGAGTTTCCCGCGCAACACATAATGTGACTCCATTGAATACCATGTATTTCGGCAAGCTTACTTGCCGTGAATGACCGAGTGACGCATGAAGCTTCAATTTGCCGGTATTATTATGTGGTGAAATCGAAATCCCATGAATTAGATTAGGTTGCTGTTCTTTTCTTCTTTTGGCACTCCTCCTTGCTGCACGCCTCTTAGACGTCGCCACATCCGATTTTGCTCCGGTTTGGAAGAGAACGCCGTGTGTTGCGACCGCCTATACCTCACCCGCCGCCATTCTTACGGCAATTTTGAAGACGGATTCCACTATGTACATGCAGTTCGGATGGTATCGTCGGTTGTTGCACATCATAGCGGTTGGTGGCGTGAGATACGACCATAGCTGTTTGATTTTGATGACATTTGGCTACCCTAAAGTGTATAAAAGGTTTGAGATGATAAAAAATAGTACTAAGTGATGTATTGCCAAATTTCGGTTACTATCAAGTGATTTGACGTGATCGATATCATACTAAATGTTTAAATCAACAATTTACTTTAGCGTTGATTCCCTTTGGTTAATTGAAAAATAGGCAACGGTACTAAAAAAGCCTTAAACCTATTGTATTAATACCAATTTAGTCTTACATTTTTTAATTGGGCTAATTCTATCATAAACCTTTTGCATTTATGCCAATTGAGTATAATAGACCAATTTTGATAGGAAATTGCTGATGTGGATTGGCAGTCCTGTGTGGCGTGGATAGCATTTGACATGGACATTTTAAATAACTTTTTTAAACAAAAGTTGAATTTATAATTTTTTTTTTGCCTTTGTATTTTGTTTTGATTTCATTTTGGCCATCAAGGGTCACCTTGACCAAAGATGATGGGGCTACAAAGGCCATAGGCAAGGTAGCCCTTGCCCAAATTTGTTGAGGGCCTTCACGACCTAGCTCACGGCTGGTAAGGTGGCCCTCCCCTAGATCTGGCAATGATTTTCCTAGCCTTGCTGATCAAAATGAAAAGAAAGAAAAAAGAATTGAATTTTTAATTTTTTTAAAAAATTATTAAAAATGTCCATGTTAACGTCGATCGTGCTGCGTATAATGGCTAGCATCAACGTATTGATTTTCAGGCAAAATTGATCGGATGAACTCGATTGACACAAATACAAAATGCTTAAGGTTGAATTAGCACAATGCAATAGGTTTAAGACTTTTTTGGTACTTTTCCCTTGAACAATAAATTGTCATTACATCAATGAGAAAATTTCAAATTAGGCTTGAAATGCTCTCATTCTCTCAAATAAGAGCTTGAAGAAGATACTATTTCAAAGAAGGGCATGATCAAGGATATTTTCGTTATTTGTTTTTTTAATTATTCATTTCCTTTTTCTTTTCTTTTTTTTCCCTTTTTGTTTCTTTTTTCCTTCGCTTTTTCCCCTTAATTTTTGTTTGTGGCCAATCTCATGGCCGACCACCAGCGAGGGCTAGGTAGTCTCGCCTGGGATATCAAGGCAACGATTTTTTTTCTTCCTTTTTTTCATTTCTTTTATTCTTTTATTCCGCTTTTCTTTCTTTTTTTTTCCTTTGTTTTCTCTTTTCATTTTTGCTAGTGGCTGGTCTCAGTGGCTGGCCGAGGAGGGCTGGGTAGCCTAGCCCTACCTAGGTGAGGGTTGCCTCGCCCAAATGAGGCCATCCGTTGCGGCCATCAAGGGCAACCTCACCACGACGGCTCGACCCTCGCCTAGGTAGTGAGGCCACCCACAGCCGTGGGATCGGCCATCGGCGAAAAGGAAGGGAGAAGAACAAAGGAAAAAAACAAAGAAAAGAAAAGAAAATGACCAAAATGTCTTTAGTCAAGATTATTTTTGAAATAAACATGGCATTTTAGGCCTTTATTTGAAATAAGACCCACTTCATGCCCCTATTTAAGAAAATGATGGCACTTTATGTTTTATTAGAATTTTCCCTTACGACATTTAGCAAGAGTTGATAAAAAGTCTTAATGTCTGTATCATCACTCGAATTTAATTTACAATGTCTATATCCTTCGTGACGAACAAACTATATCACGGACAAATTGGGTATTATTGTTTATTGCACTGCGAACAAGACGTCAAACATGTCTTGAAAGCGTGAACACTTGATTCAATGGAAATATCGTTCAATATACCACATGATGTAACCTCACCTGATGTACGAAATTTAGCAAAAACCACCTCACCACCTTTGAAATAACATTATGGATGGAAATGAAGAGATTTAATCTTAGTCCTATTCTATCATATAGCTTGTGCAACTGTACACCATATTCCCTACAAGCCTACGAAAAACCTGCCTTCTCATGCATTTCACATACCACCAATGAGCAACTTGCGCTCGGATCAAGGATGACTTGGAGACGTTTCATCTTCTCAGCAAGATGTGACGTGTGGGTCTTGCAAAAGTAGGCCTCAGATGTCAAATTTGCATTTTTCGAAGGGCATCTCAGGAAAATTTCTTGCGGAGAAGAAACTGAGACATCGATTCAAGCGGCCATCAGGTGGAAAGTTTCTTTCCAGGTGAGGTCTTGGGATGTGGCGTGCGGACTCACAACCACATAATCACAGGATCACAGCCGAAAGGTTAACTTTTCATTAACAGAGCACGAGCTTTACAGAAAATAGTGATCATATGTACCCTTTTCTTCCTGTTCTAATTGCATGTTTCCGCCGATATTCAGCATGTTATCGCGACACCCGCAGCAGCAAAAGTTGGTTATGACACGGGTTTTGGTGGAGCACAAGTGGTCTGCGAGCCGCTGCTCAATTGGTTAAGGATTGATACCGAACTGTTGCTATGTTTGATAATCTCTCGGGATATGATTGCCATGATAGATGACGATATAGACTCTAAATCTACTTATATTTCACCTCTAGTAACATAAAATTTTCTGTCTTATTGAAACATGTCACCGTAAGAGATTGACTGTCCTTTATTCTTATGTATAGATATATGCATCAAGTTCGTTCGAGTCCTACCATGCATCCCCCCGAAAGGCAGATTCAATTGTTAGCGCAAGTCCTGAACTTTAGCAGTCCAGCGAAGCACTATGATAGGAAAAGGAAATCTTGCCATAGACCAAGACTTTGTAGAACCAAAACTGCGTGGACCATTACGACATCGAAGCATCGACAATTACTTTGTTATCTAGTTTTGTGCATCACCTACATTCATCCATTTATGGATGTTCGATTTCCTGGTTACCCACTTGGTTAACGGCGGCAAAGAATTGAATGCTGAACTATGATGGGTTCTCTTCTGTGCTGTTGCTCGTATACAGTTGGCAATACCTACGGATCTGTTTACCAACCCTAAAGTTTAGCCCCTGTATCAGAAACTTTAGGTTACATTTTCTTTAATACTATTAGCTGTACATGGTTTCAGATCTTGAAGAGGATCTGGATTGGCCTCATTGTGCTATATGAGTGATGACAAAAGATGTTAATGGCACCAACCACTGCAGCAATGGAAGGAAAAAGCTTTTGTACTTGCTGTGAAATTAATCTTTTTTTGGGTCATTGTGGAGTGAATCTGTTGCCTGTTAATACAAAAGATTCGTTGATGAGATTGACTAAAGAATGGCTAAGCCGAGTTCCATTAGATTGCCCACAAATACATCGCAAGGTTTCTGATAACTTATTTACAGTGGGCATAACATTTTACGTAGGAAGAATAGAAAAAAGGAACCTCCTTTACAAGGTTTCTGATAATTATCATTCAAAAGTTACACAAGTATGAAGTGCTATGCTTCATTTGACATATGTAAAAGACTGTCTAAGACCTACATACAAAAGAATCACAGCAAAATCATAGAGGTGTCGTGATGGAGAAATGATCTTCAACAGCTTAAAATCGGACCCAGCATCTTGTGCACTGTGCCATACAGTCTCCCTTGCAATCAATGTTATAACCCAAGACTTTTGGATTTCGGAGCAGAAGATTGCGAAGAGGCTTGCCCTTTATCCCCCAATCCTTTTCCAGGACTTTAACATTGTTCTTCACTTCGTCTTCAAGTTTGCATCCAAGAACCTCAGGGAACTTCTTGAGCAGCTTGCAAAGGTCGTCATCCGAGAGGGCTAAACTCCTCAAATAATCTAAAGTTTCACTTAGAGCTTCATAGCTAGGGACTTCCTTTTTACGTTCTTCACCCCAGTAAGGGGAATGAATTTGGCCAAATGCTTTAGCAAGTATCTTGTCCTCCTCCTCGTTGCTGAAATTGAACACAGAAAGAGCATCTCTACATCTTTCCCATGTCTTCTTCTCTTCTTCGCTTAAATCGACAGTTACAGCACTTGCATGTACTACCCATTTCTTAGCAGAGAGCCTTGGTGGCCAAGCTAAGCTGGTCACTTTAGATGTGGCCAAATTGGGGGAAGATGTGCTTAAAGCAGCACTAGCACGTGCAACAGTCACAGTATCACTCTGCAATTCACATAGTTTGATGCAATTACTGAATATTTCAAAAGAAAAGGAAAGTACAAGATCTGAAGTATGAATTACATTGACTTGTCATAGATAACTCTGCTGTAATGCTGTCCAAGTTCATTTGAGAGGTAGCAATGAACAAAGCCAATGTGAACCACAAAAGATATCAGACAAGGAAATTAAACTGCAGAAGCGGGAAGCAAATTATGTCTGTGAGCTATATACAACATCACGACTCTCGTTGTGCTCAAAGAAGTGAGATCAAATCCTCATGCCTTTCATTCCTCAAACAATTGATCCTACCTTTTCCAAGTTTTCCATTTCCCCTAAAGAGATGCATCCGAGGGTTAGATGTGTCGACACACTTCAGATAGTAAATTCAAACATGACAACAAGATTTCAAGTATACTTGCAATATCCCTAAAGTCTCGCTACAAGACTTTGGATGTGAATTCTGATATTCCATTCAGGTTCTAAGTATGCGAAGTCCTCTTAAAAACCAAGATGATCCCAAATCTTCGTTCCTTCTCCCTAAATCAGGGAAATGAGAGAGAAGCTTCGTTATTTACCTAAGAGTCCACAATACTTTGAATTTAATTATCTGACCTTCGGACGATAGTCATTAGGATGATCCGGAGAAGCCAGTTTCAAATTGTACAAAGTACTCCGGTAACCAAGACTAGAGAATCTGATATCTTAGTTCCCAATTTCTCAGTTAGGATGAGAAAAAAATTCATCTTGCACAAGTCGAAGCATGTGTTCTTTACTTGAAATATGTTATATGACTCAGCAAAGCAGTAAGACCCCAACAACAGAATGAACCTGTTTTAAGAATATCTCAAGAATAATAATGCAATATGCACAAGCTGCTGTGCTGCTGATGAAATATTTACCATGCGTTACAGACTCTGTAACACATGCCTACAACAAGCTTTTCACTCATCGATAATACAGAAATAGTATAATATTTACCATATGTTACAGAATGGTAACAGAATAGTAACAGATAACTTGGCCGAATGTATAGTGCAGTTTAGTCAGCAAGGACAAACAAAACCCACCTGCTCTGTAACTTGACCTAATTTCTAACACAGTTTAGCCAGCAAGAACAAACAGTTAAGGATTTCTAGGAGTGTAATTAGCAGGCATTAATCACTATCAAAGAGGTTCCATAGAATATTGAGAGTGCTCGCCTTAGCCCACAAAGTTTCAATCGTGAAAACGATCAATTCACCAGTTTGTAAATATAGTGTGATTAGGAGATGGAAATAAGGGTCACGGCAGGTTGAACAGATTGTGCATGCACGGAATTTCTTTGTTTCACTTAATTTTTATAGTTCCTCTAGCACACGATATTGCAACTGTTACTAAAGGTTTGAGTGATATCTTGTATTCCACTACCTTCTCCAATTGCCAATGCAACTCTTATATCACACTCATGCGCAGGAATGTTCTTTCTTAATAAGCTCAAATCAACAAAGCTTAATTTGCTAGCAAGGTAGATATCATCAAGGTACTTTGATGTTATATGATTGCAAAAGTTCAGTCTTAAATACATAGGAAGTACTATTTCCTAAGCTACTATGCTAGTGGATGAGGACAACAATAGTGTAGCCTTATCCTATCCTGAGATCGGCTACATGTCTTTTCTTGCCATTGTGCCCTATTACGGGTCAAGTCTAAGTATGATCGATATCCTCACATCTTTCCATATTTATTCATTCATGTCTTTTTAGATCTTCCTTTACCCTTTAACTTGTGTCTTCATCCTATAATACCACCTTCTCATTAGAGCATCCACATGTCCAATATGGATGTTTTCTAGTTCTTCTACATGTATCTTTTACAGCCAGGCAGGTGGTTGAAAAGCAATAAACTGCAAAAAGCAACCAAACATCACCAAACTAATTGTCCTCCATTTGTTCCATCTCGAGTTGGAAGAGAGGGGGGAGGTGTTAGGGTGGCTTATCTTTAGTGCGGACGGGTCAAGAATTCTAAGCCACATATCTAAGAGACTTGAACTGTGAACCTGCTTCTCTCATCTCTCTTCATAGGTTCTTCAATCTGTAGATTTTTTATTTTTTTATTTTTTGTTTTTTCTTTAGGTGTTCTGAAAAACCATATACATCAAGTGGGATGGGAGTTCAGTGAACAGTAGGTATAAAGTATGCCTTGAGAAGGGAATGAGGTGGTAGGCAGGAAAGCAGGATGCAATTAAGGATGGGCAGGAGAGGATTACCCACCCTTCCTTAGTATCCATTCTTGCAGTGAACGACCTAAGTAGCAACATAGAATAACTTTATGAGTACCCACAAGAATCTGCAACCTAGGTGAGCCCCACAGAATAATAGAATTCCCGTAATAATCTCCAAATCTGGTCACACTCACTCTTTTTTTTTTTTCACTTTCAGAACAAAGTGAATCGCAATAATCAAGTCACAAGATACAAATTAATCAGCATCTTCAATGAAGAAGCCGTGAATCTAACAGCAGGACATTGGAGCTTGGAGAGCTTGATAACTGGATATCAATCAACCCCTCAAATATGTCCAATTTTTGTAAGAGAAACGTTCCATTCACAAAACTGCAAGTTATAACTCATCCACAAGTATAAGGGCCCTCTCCTGCTTATATATCTTCTTCTTCCTGCTGAGATGATTACTGGCGCAATTGACATAAGATTTCACAAGAAACTTTGAAAAATTCAGGAATATCCTCAGCAATGTATGTTCGAAAGCATTCAAAGTTAGCCGATCACGTGAATAAAATAGTGGTTTTGTATTTCGGGGAAATTCATGAAAGTAATACATTTCTTCATATCACTTTCTGGTGGTTACAAAACAATGAAAGACCTCCTCGCAGCTTATATCACAAAAGTAAATTTGCAGAAGGCAGTTAATCTTGAAGTACACACATGTGCTTCCCGATGGCAAAGAAGAAAAGGAAAGGCACTTCAATTTTCGTCCATGTGCCCGAAATTCATTACAGACGAGGAACAAAGATTTAACTTACAGGTGTAAGGCAGAGCAGAGGTGAAGCCAAGGAATTCCCAACCATCCCTACATTTAGAGAAGAAAAACAAAACAGCCATTTAAAGGATAACCAGGATAGGATTTAAAGAAGAACTGCAATACTTAAATTAAAAAACAACAAAAAATCGATGCCACAATTACTTTGTTGTGAATCACAGGTAAATCCCAAACGCAGTAGCAAGAATATGCCCTCCAAAAGGTAATTACACAGAGCGTCAACTTCATTTTTTTGCAAAACCATCATTGCTTCCATTTTCTTGGGCGAAAATCCTATCATCTCAAGACGAGACCTTTGAATCTCCCTTAGCTTTTCCTCGTATTCTGATACAAACACCCTAGCTGCTATAGGCCAAATCTAAACGAGGGTCGTCCTCCTTTTTCCAACAATTGGTCTCAAGTATCTCCAAATTGAACGGAACTCTATGTCGGCCATTAAATTCCTAAAGCGAACTTGACGAGTAACGTCACCGACCTAAAGAACGACTCTGAACATATAAAAATCTATAAGCATCGATCTGGGCTTGCCTTGAACTCTTCAGTCTCAGACAAAACAGCACGAAATCTAGTTAATCCGAGAGAAAGCATGGCTTCTTGTAATGCCGGAGAAACTGTGATGAGGAAAAGACAAGAAACATTACCAGAATCCAAGGGTCACTCTGCTCAGAAGCTCTGGGGGAAGAGGGGAGAGAGAGAGAGAGTCCTCCGATGGTCGACCATGGATTTTGCGACTCCTGGCTCGCAGGAGGGGCGGCGCCGAAGATGGGGGAAGGTGGGACCTACTGCACATAAAAGGTCCAGGTAATATCGTACTATTTTCATAAGTATTAGGAATTTTATTAGTTCTGCAACGATTCAAAATATAATTTTCAACTTTTTTTAATTAAATACATGTGTCATCCATCTAATATTAATATGTATGATGTCTTTTATACCAGTATTGAATCTAACAATCCTAATCATCGATAATGTCAGGAGATGGATAAATTATCATTACACATAACGTTCACTTGAATCAGGGATGAACATCGATCCCAATTCAACGATGGAATTCCCGAGCTAATCGAGTAGGTTCTTTGGTGTAAAACCTTGGAATCTGCCATGGCTGATGTCTCTCAAGTTAATACTCTGAATTGCTAATTTTACCTAGTCGATTTTATTTAAACTAGTTAACACCTTATATTAAAAAAAAAAACATAAGAAGTGTTCGCGCGATTAGTATCGGGAATATCTTTCACCGAAATTCGTCTGTCGATTTTTATTAGTGCGGGTCGTGCTCTGTTTTCCACTGAAAAATCGGATGAACAGTGTAGATTGGGCAATAGTTGATGGAAAAATCCGAAAGTTAGACAATCTACTACTACAATACTCCTACTTGCTGTGAATGGAAAGTAAATACTAAGATCTGAAAGTACAGGAAATTGAAAGTGTATTGCAACTATACTACAAGAAAGGGTAAAGCACTTACAAAGAAACATAGCATTTTCTCTGATTTCTGTTGCGGAGAGGGGTTCTTCATTTCTCCTTTTTTCTGGGTACTTATTCTTCTCGTGTTTCTAACTGACTGAGCGGTTTATTCTTCGATTTCAAACTTTTGAATTTTAGCGCTATTGTTTGTCTCTTCTCTACCCATGATTTTACAACTAGCCCATGGAAATTGGAGCATTTCTGATTCCACTTATAACTGCATGATCAGTTGAGTTCCTTTTGAATATCATCTCTTAACTTCCAAAAACCTGTATTTCATATAACGTATGCAGAAATTCAACTAATGAGAGTTGATAAAAGTTTAGATCTCAAATTCATAAGCCATGTGAGACTCTCGAGGATAAGTATTCCTCATTTAGTGTCCTTACGACTCTTCGTTATTCTCAAGATCTCTATTTAGTGTTTTCTGTCTTAGAGTGTTGCCTATGGTCATAAATTGATTCGACTTAATGTGACATTTCTAGAAAAGCGAGCTAACTGAGATTAAGAGGTCTAATGGAAGAGGAAGATCGATTTATAGTTTTAAGTCACATTATAAATTTATATTCACAGATCGGTGAGTTATGATTATTTAGTATGATTATAATTGTGAATATAAACATATCATGCTTAAATGAGATCGAGAGAAAGATATGTATGTGACTAATCGATTTAGGGTACTGCATATAAAGAAATTTATTTTTGATTGTTTGAGCTGTCATATACTCCCAATGAATGTACGATAACGAGCTCTCAGTGTATGCTGGTCGCACGTGTTTTTTGTCAATATGAACTTTGCAGAGAAGAAAGAGTCATGTTTAGCCTTCCATAGGCGAGTAAGAGTAGTGGGCTTATGGGAACTATTTGCCTATATGGGCAAGTGGGAGATGTTGGTGTATATTAACTACGATGTGCGCCTATGCGGGCAAACACACCCTATTAAAGGGATAACTGCATAGCAATTATTTTTTTGAAAAGGAGAAGATCATGTCTTCAATTAGTGGGCTGATATCTTCTCTTAAATCAGTTATTAAGAGAGAGAAGAAAAAACTGACGAATGAGAATAACGATGTTTTTCTCTCTTGGATGACTCTCATAGAACTCTCTAAAAGACTCTCTCGACGACGCTCTTTCATCGAAGCGTTTCCTGGTGCAAAGTCGACTCTTACCAGTGGAAATTAAGGTACGCTCTAATTCCGCGACATATTCTTCGATCGGTGTTATTAATTATCTTGGGCATCTTTTCCGTAGAGATTTTCGGGAGAATTAGATTTTTCTCTCACTAAATATTTCATTATCAATTCTTCCCTAGCCACCTTAGGCTAAGGCCGCTACGACTTTTCTATGTTATATGACTCAATTGAAGGAAAAAACATAGACCACAGATTGTGAAAAAAACACCAGCGCACCAAAGATTTGTGAAAGAATTAAATCATATACTATAGGATAGCTAAGATAAATATATATATAAAATATGGCAATAAACGGTCATTAAATTTGAAATGATTTAGCATATTTCTTTTCGCTCCGTTTTCAGCCTGGAAATATTTCCTGCTATTCTACTATCAAATTCCTTCCTAATCAACTGGTCCATGACCACACGGCTTTTATGTCATATGGCTTTAACCGAAGAAAAAAAAACAACATACACGAGAATTTGTGGGGGGAAAAAAAACAAATCGACCGGGGGATTTGTTTGTTTTTTTGGCGGGACAAGAATTAACATTCATAAACTAGAGATCGTCTAATATAAAATACATAATGCATACACAGGATCATTCATCATCTAAATGACTTAGTTGTCTTCCTTTTGCTTGTTTGTTGTGCCTGAAATTCTCTCTCTAACTTTCGCTGCAAAATTCCGTCCTAGACACCTTGGCCACGGCCGCACGGCTTTCAGTTCATATGGCTCAACTAACAAAAAAAAATCTTAGACCAGCGATTTGGAAAATACATATCAACTTAAAGATTTGTGAAAGAAATAAATTTATACACTAAAATCGTTAAAATAGAACTACATAATACATACGCCAGTAAGGTGTTATCATTGACACGACTTAGCATCTTTCTTTTGCTCATTTTTCGTTCTTAAATGTTTTTCTATATTCCACTATCAAATTTTTTACTAGCCACCTTAGGCCACTACCGCGTGTCTTTAATGTTCATATGTCAAACTAAAAAAAATCATTCGATTATAGATTTGTGAAAGAATTGATTTAGATACTAGAGATCGCCAAGATAAATATACATATACATACACTAGTAGCCATTATCATTGAAAAGCTTAGCATCTTTCTTTTGTTCGTTTTTGTCCTCGAAATTATTTCTCTAATATCTCACTCATCAAATCCTTCCTTAGCCACCTGGGCCACGGCCGTGCAGCTTTTATGTTCATAAGACTTAACACACAAGAAAGAAACCCAAAAAAACCCAAACAAAAATAAAACTTAACTATCGGACAGAAAATAAGATAATTTAAAATATATCTTCTCTGCTCATGCAATAATTGCAATCTTCTCTTGAGCCTTAATTGGAGTTAGCACTGAAGTAGTATGTGCTTTGTTCCATAAGTTGATAAACACATTCTGCATATCATTTTTAAAACCTACTAAGTACTCTAACCAGTTGCGCAAATAATCATCCATAATGTAATTGCCTATTGATCTCTTTCCTAGATTCGCGGTTCAGGAAATTAATTATTGTAATTGGACCAAAATGACAGGAAAAACATTCTCCAGATGATCATTTAGAATTGGTTAGATACTTGGTAGGTGCTAAAATGATATGCCAGAATGTGCGGTCCACATGGAACCATCTAAAGCTGTTAGACAATATATTAAATGCTTCCTTTCTAAGATATGTATGATATCAATTACAAGGTATATCTTCCTTTATGCGGAAATCTAGAGAAGCCATAATGAAGATCTAATCAGCCCCAACCATTAGTGGTTGACGCTTTGGATGAATGATTTCTTGAATCAAGCAACATTTATCACGAGATGCGATTATCTCTCCAAAGGGTTTTGGCGGATTTAGTGGTATTGCCCATCGGTTAATGGGCCTTGT
>JAGVVM010009987.1:0-24327 GCA_019149425.1 Psidium friedrichsthalianum | reverse complement strand
AAAGAAAAAAAAAACATCGAATGGTTTTCTTTAGTTGTGAATTAGAAGAATCTAGTTTAGTGATGTCTCAAAGCTGCTCGACTCACCTTCTTGTTCTCGTTATCACACAATTGAGAACAAAATGCAATAGATAATATCTCGAAGAACTCAAAACTAACACATTCATGATTAATTTATTCTGAAATAGTTTTTGTGCATCGTTGTAGCACAAGTCTTCATTCCAAAATTATTTTTTTTATCTAAAAAATCATAAATCGCTACAATTTTCGTTAGAATTAGTTAATGCAACAAAGAACTTCCAAATTGGTATATATTGTGACAATGGAGGGTCATAATCCCAAATTGATATCCTTGTCCACTATTAGTTAAGATCTATTTTAGCAACTTAACAGTAAAATTAACAATAGGTAATTTTTTTTTTTTTAAATCAATAAAGAGTTTGAGATTTTTAATAATTTTTCTTATATATGTTAATTTTAACGTTTTTGGTTGATATTATCCCTTGCAATAATATTGCTCCAATGACCTCTCTGTTCTTCACAGGATGAGAAGTAAAATCCCAATTCTCGCTGAGCTTGGATGGAGTAAAGAGAGATAGAGTATTTGCTGTGAAGGTTCCTTCACAGAGAAGAGAACATCGCTTGCAACCCCAACCCCGTCTGCTCAGCCGTTGCGTGGAGACAGCGCCCCGATAACAAAAACTAGGCTGCGATCGCCATTATTGCGACTGGTTTCTCTCACTTGCGCCAAAGGAAGATCAGTTCCTTTGTTCCACCACTACTACGCTCTCCCTTCTTTTCTGGGTCGCTTTCATTTCACTGTGCAGCGTACAAGTGAAAGGAGCTGTTCCGCCGAAGCTTGGCCTCATCTGACCGAACAGTCTCCAGTTTGTCTACTTATTAAACTGATGACAGGCCCTCTGGTCTTGACCACTGATCTCTCTCCTCTCTCTCTCTCTCTCTCTCTCGATCTCTAGAGGAGGAGTGACAGAGCGTGCGTGTGTGTACAGCGTGCAACTTCAGTTGCTGGGTCTTTTCCTGGAAGATGAAAATCTGATGATCTGATCTCTCTTTGTGTCTGCAAAATTTATTTTCCTTTTTCAGAAACCATCGTCCACCCAAAGAAGCAAACTGATCCTCCGCGGCAGGAATCTCTAGTTCTCTTGTTTCCCCTTTTCTTGACCCGCAAAGAGGAGTGTGCGAGGAGGAGAATCTGTTTTTCTGAATTTCTCGACTAGTGGTCATCGTATTCTGGCCAGGGGGAGGGAAAGAAAAAAGGAAGAAAGAAAGAGAAACCCTTCTGATTCTACCCCCTGTTTTTCTCTTTTTCTTTCTGAATTTTTCTCTCTGTGTCCGCCCTACTCTTCATAAAATACACCTCAAGACCATGCAAATTCCACCATCCTCCTTATTTTAATCCCCCCCCTCTCTCTCTCTCTCTCTCTCTCTCTCTCTCTCTCTCCTCTCTCTCTCTCTCTCTCGTTTTGAATTGTTTATATTCCAGCACCTGAAGAAAAAGCTTCTCTCAGATGCGCAGGGAGTGTGGAATATTGACAACTCCCTCTCTCCATATGACAGGAAAGTGACTCGAGCTCTCTTTTTCTACTTCCATACCTTCTCTTGTACTTGATCTTTGCACGATCGGGCAAAAGAAGCAAAACCCTAGATCACCAAGAACTCCAGTATTACCAAATCAGCAGATCTCTCGGCCCCAACCAAGATCCAAGAAAGAAGAAGAGCCAAGTAATTATCCCATCACTTCCCTACATGGAGCTTGTCCCAGAATCGTCATCAAGCAACCCCAACTTTGACACCCCGATCACCATCAATACCCACATAATCGGGACGAGCTCGTCGTCCCCAATGTCGGCGTCGCCGCCTCCGACGCCGAGCCGCTACGAGAACCAGAAGCGGCGGGACTGGAACACCTTCTGCCAGTACCTGAGGAACCACAGGCCGCCGCTGTCCCTCACCATGTGCAGCGGCGCTCACGTCCTGGAGTTCCTCCGTACCTCGACCAGTTCGGCAAGACCAAGGTCCACAACCAGACCTGCCCCTTCTTTGGCTTCCCGAACCCGCCCGCGCCCTGCCCATGCCCGCTCCGCCAGGCCTGGGGCAGCCTCGACGCCCTCATTGGCCGCCTCCGGGCCGCGTTCGAGGAGCACGGGGGAGGCCCGAGGCGAACCCGTTCGGCGCCCGGGCCGTGCGGCTCTACCTGAGGGAGGTACGCGACTTCCAGGCGAAGGCGCGGGGGGTCAGCTATGAGAAGAAGAGGAAGAGGCCGAAGCAGAAGCCGAACAACAATGCAGCCCCACCTCCAGCTGCTGCAACAACCTGAAGATGAGAGGGCCAATTTGATGCTGATAAGTGGGGATCAAGATGGGTTTGACGCCAATAGGAGACATCTTTTGCATCTTTTGGAACATGGGTATTTCCTATCTTATCGCTATTTCTATGTTTTACTTTCTATTAGTGATCTTAGAATATGTATGGTCAAATTTGTGGTGATTTTTCTCCTTATTGGTCTAAAGAGCCTTGACCTGGCCTGCATTATATAGTCTTTTCTCTCTCTCTTTTTTTTTTTTTTGGGCTTCTGCAAGATATGTCGTAGATTTGTGGGCACCCCTTGCAGCTTCTCTTTGGGAGACAAGAGTGGATGATGGTGTCAGTAGTGTGGGAGAGAACTAGTCATGAACTGTTTAGACTGGAGTCTTCTTAGTAGGAAAAATTGAGAAGTGGCCAAGCTGGGTCATTAATCCTAGTGTACTTCGTTGAAATGATGGTGAATCTGAGCTCTAGGTTTGGAAAAATTCTCTCTCTCAATCTCATATCAAGCGTGTTATATTTCATGCAGTCCCAATAATGCATTCATCTTAATTATTCATATTGATGAGAATGATGTGCTCTTCTTCACGTGACATGCACTCAATTTGGATGATTAGATCCTTTATATGGGTCTCAATTCTCAAGTATAGCCGCCACAAGAAAGCAGAAAAAAGGGATCTGTAACTTGTGGGGGGGGACGGAGTGGAATGCGGTTGTGACTATATTTATCCTCTCTTTGCTATCATTTTGCCATCCACGCATGATTTGTTTTGCCTTGAGAAAGAGTTGAAAGAGGGGTTGCTGCTTATGGACAAAAGCATTTGGAGAAGTGGAAAGTTCACGAGGTAATCTAATAGTAAAGAATCTAAAGATGTGGTTAGGTACCATTTAAAGCAAACGTTAAATCAATTCAAAAGGAAGCAATAAGACAAAACGGTGGATTTACATCCTTGTTCCTCTTTCTTTGCCCTACAGATGGATGACAACGGAAGATACACGAGCGTCACAGTTTAATATTTTGGACCCTCTTAGTCCACACATAGATCAAGCCATTGAGACATCTTATATACTAATATAAAACTTATATGGTTAGTTTAATTGAGAAATTATGCTTTTGAATCACTCTCTACCTAGCGTGAGATTCTTTGGTTTTCGCAATTATAACCCATGACAAGTTACTAGCTACTTTTGTAACTTTTGCATTCAGCGTGTAAGGATCGAGGCTCGTTACTAGCTACTTATAAAGGTTTATCTAGGTTTTCATTGATTTTATGTCATGTTCAATTCAATGTATTGCTATTTGACTGGTGTAAGGGCAAAGTGAGTTGTTCTTTGGGGTTGCATTGGCAAATATGTTCTTCTCTGTTCTCAGTTAAATCATCTTCAAACCTGAATACTGCTCAGTTTCATCCACATGCCTCAGCTGATTAGTATGTTGTGCTTTCTTTTTGGTTTAAAGATATTTCCAAAGTATTTCATAGAACGACTTATCAAAAAGAGAAAAAAATTAACGAAAATTGACTGTTCTGAATTATATCTAGATTGCAGGATTTATGCTTCTTCTTTTGTTGAATTTCCAAATCTTATGTAGCTGAGGCTTGCACTGACCATACTAAAAAGTGAATTTACTTGGGTGCCGTGAATTGTAGCCAAGGCTTTCACTAGCACAGGCGATTTTTAAAAACGGTAGCCCATACGAATTATTTCTCATGTCTAATTAAGTTTGGGCTTTTCCCTAATTCTGTTTTCAAATCATTCTTAATCAGTTTTGAAGTAGTTTATATCTTTTCCATTTATCAAGATGACTAGCAGGACATTTATCAAACTATCTCAAAGCACGTTCTAACTTCATTAGGGAGAAATCTAATGCGGAGCTTAAGTCGTACTAAACAGAAATCATTACATCCTAAATCTATTTTGTAGGAATGCAGTTGTAAGTTCCTATAAAGGAAAAATCAAGTCATCGAAAGGTTTAGGATTTTAGGATCACAAACAAGATGCTCATATCATTAAATGTTTGATGCCTGATTATATTTTATCCAAAAGTTAAGGACTTTCAGCATACTTAGATCTTCGGTGAATGTTTAATACAATGAACAACATTAAAGCATTATTTGCAGAGAGATCAGTATCAATTTTTCCAATCTATTTCATACTCACATGCATCCAGCAGATTTCAAACCGATCTTTGTTCTCTCATTTATCACTGTCCTTACATGTTTGCATCGGGTAGATGATGCAAGTGAATATGTTCATGGAATGTATTCTTAAATTCGTTTTCTTTATTTTTCCTTGTGAAATACTTGTTTTCAAACCATTCTTACAAGTTCCGAAGGTGGTCGGGAGTCCCAGGATGTAAGATGTGCTTAGAAACTTATTAATGTTATGCCTCTTCTATTGTGAAGAACCTTTCTATTTTCACAAATAAAATTGCCTGTGATTTAATCTATATATGCTATTTCTTCTTATCAAACTTGGATGATCAAGAGAGTTGGTGGGGATTTTCCTGTAGCTCCGTACTCGACATTTCTAAATATTACAAAATCACTCCCTGGCAGTGAACGGTTGTGTGGTTTGCCCTTGTCGACGATGTTATACCGACACTAATTTCGCTGTTTACGATCTATGCAATTGCAATATCTGGAGATTTGATTCTTCAATTTTTTTTTTTTTTTACATAAGACGGAAATATCAACATGTATCTCCACGTGGACTATTGTCATACAACATTTCTGGTCATGCTTCTAGTCCAAACTATGCGAAATCATTATGTGTTTACACCTTATTTGAGAGGGTTAGTTTTGACATAAGTCGCCACTTCTATCGACATATGATAAGTTTCCTTAATGTTGTGCCGGTTGCTGCAAGTCGAAGATCTATTTCGGGTTAATGTATATGCGTATGGCATGATAAACGTATCTAAAGACGTAAGTCATTATGGAGAAAAATTATTGCTTCCGAGCAGCTAATTGAAGTCCAACGTCCCAAATGATGTGTGTTTGTTGTTGAATGCGTTTCTCCTCAGATAATTCACACTGCAAAAATATAGAGACCAAATGAAACCACCAAAGAAGTTACTTTAAGGAGAATAAAGATTAGGTTTTTCACCATTTCTCCAACCTTCAGTATGGTTTTTTTTTTTTTTGAAATTCTTTTCACTGTTTCCAGCTAGTTCTTTCGATCAGGTGGCTACTGATTGTGTAGGTTTTGTATCTAATTCAAGTAGCTCATGGAGTTGCACCCAACACAAACGTAGTCTCGAGATCAAACCTTTTGACATAAATACCTTTTTGTGGACCGTCGCATTTAGGATTGTCGAACGGAAGGTTTTATCGAACCATTTTCGGAGGGGAAAAAACAAAAGATCTATCCGAATTTGATGTACATAAACAAGAGATCGTGAGTAGTATCTTCAACCTGAAAACTGGCAACATTAAATCCACAGTTAACAGGTAAGCCACCCACAAGTAAATTTGAGTCAATTAATTTACTTTATTATCAACTCAGTTAAGTTCACATCATTTTTTATGGGTGGATGTTGCATGAAACAGTTAATACAAAAGGCAAGGTCTAAGAATTTTACTTGACGTTATTGCATTTCCAAAATGACGGACATAATGTCAGTGGCAAATCAAATGAAGAGACAACGTCGATGGTATGAACCAATAGGGAACTAAAGGATGACTAAGGGCATGTATGACAACCATTCTAATCCGAAAAAGTGATTATGATTAAAATAATTTTTTCTGAATCTGTTCCCTGGATGAATTTTAGAGAATTATAACTCATTTGGTAATTGCATAAAATTTATGTTTGTGGAACAAAATGCGTTTAGTAACTGCATATAATTTCTGTTCCCGAAAACATTTTTTCTTCTCAATTTTTGTCATTTAAATCAAATAATTATATAGTTACTTTCTGAAATTTTATCCTACATTTCGAATTAACTCATATTGATTATGTTATATAACATATTACATATTGAATGTAAAAATAAATATAAAGAATCATCATGAGTTATTTTCGCCATTTATTATGGGGTTTTTTTTCAACTTTTTTGAACGAGTGAACAACCGACACAAGCGACACCATTTTTTCTACAAGGAAAATGTACTGTACTATCCTGCATTGGTGTACACTTTTGACTCTAGCAAATCAAATTTCAATCTTAATTCATCTAAATTTAAGAACAAGAGTTTGCTAAGTGTTCATGGTGATTATTTTTGCCTTTTTTTCAAAATTATCTAAAACTACATAAACCTAGATAAATCACAACCAATGAAATCAAGTGCACAATCAAAGAATCACAGTATTGATAAATCACATCATAAAACCCTAACGAAGCCCTAAGGGCTTAGAGAATGTGGTTCGAGTTTAATCTCGAAAGTGTTAATGGGTTTCTTAAAAAGAACAAAATCTTAGGGAATCTAGACCCAAATTTATGAAAATTAGCCTAATCTTAGCTTCTTCTATTTTTAGGGATTTTCTGAAATTTTCCAATTTTTTAGAATTATTCCAATTTTTTCATTTTATTTTTATTTTATTATCTTATATATTTTAGGTTGAGGAAAAAATGAGAGATGTGATACTCATTTTGTTTTGTAATTCTCAAAAGTGATTCTTTTTTTCAGAATCAACTTTTTTTTCTTGTTTTTGCTCCAAAAATATTTTCAGGAGCAGAATAAAAATCAAAATCATTTACATTACCGAACAGGATCCTCATCTTTTTTGTTCTGAAAAATAGAATCAGAGAACCAAAATAGTTGCTGCACAGGCCCTAAGTGTTTTGTGTTTTATATTAGACAACTCTTAAAGAAAAATTCGAGATTACATGGGGAGGTCTAACGTGGAACGTTATGACGTGCAACCGAGCGGAAGAAAGACGGATTACTCGCTTTTCATCCAAACAAAAACATAAACTGCGAAACCAAGAAGTTAAACCAAAAATTTGATTGCAACTGAGTGCTTGATCCAAATCTCTCTTCAAGATTATAGGTTTTGTCGGATCTTTTTATGCAATAGGGAAGACGTGTCTTTAAGAAGGGGCATACCATAGAAACAGTCCCTTTAACAAGCTAGATATGTCGATTTTCTTTCGATTATTTTGGTTGTGATCAAACTTAGTCTCCTCCATTTACGTACAAACTTAAAACTGTTTTCATTTTTCTCGTTGCGTTTTGTTTCTCCAAACTTTTTAAAAAATGGTGGCACGATTGATTGAGGTGTTGGTGAATTTCCACCTAAAAAATTGGAGGCGCCCATTGAATCCCACAAAATGCGTGCTTGCTCTCGGTTAGGGTCACCTGTACATGCCAAAAAAAGCTTGAACGACTCAGGGCACTTGCAGCGATTTTCCATGGTTAAAAATTAGAACACTTTGTTTTCCCGATGTTTGTTATTCCAAAAAAGAACTTGAAATGAAAAGGTATCTTATGTTTCAAAACACGATATATATATATATATTATATACACACACATATAACTTACCCTTGATACTTATATATTTTCAAAGAGGCCATTTTTAGGCATTTTTGCATAAGACAAAAAAGTCAAATTGTTAAAGCACAATATCCGAGAGAGAACAAACGTTTTAAAATAGGCTTGTTTCACGAAAAAGGAATGTTCCGAAAATATTTTTCTAAAAATAATGATCGTGTCGTTTATGAAAATGACGAATGAAAAGAACATTGTTAACAGTCATAAAAAATATATCTATACAAATTATTATTTAATAATAGAATATTTTTTTATCAATTAATTATTTCAAGCAATTACCTTTCAAATATCTCGCTTTCGCGGATAATGGAAATGAAAGGTGGGCCCTCATTTAATGCAAGTCTCTATCACTTTTCCATATAGAAGTTGATGTATTGGACTTTTATACTCACCTCAATTTGTCCTAACCGAATGACAATTGATTAGTGGAATGCCCTAGACTAATGCATCTGGCTAAAAAGCATATAGAAGGTGGGAAATGGCTGTCTTATTCTTGCTGTTTTCTTATGGGAAACAAACGAATAGCCTCGTTTTGATAATAACCACTATAGTAATAGTACTACCTAATAAAGTTATCGGTCAAACCGAAAGAACAATAGAGACATTTACACAAGTTGCCATCTTTATGAATTGTTCTCTCACAAGGATACGCGAGTCTTGTCCAATTATCATCATCAAAGGTCGAAAGTCATTCACGACGAATCACGCTACAAGAAAATCATTTTTCTTTATCCAGAATATCAAAATTGATAAGTTTACTAATTGGGCACATGCTGATAGATCATCGCTAAATTCACGGTACCGCACATGATCTGCAAAAACACTTTTGAGAGTTCATACCGACGTGTTTCTCGGGGAAAAAAATTTTTGGGTCGTACCCTCCGCGCCTCGAATTTATTAATTAATCCCGCAAAAAGCTCCTTTTTTTGCCATTTCCAAAAGCTAATAAAGCAGGAAATGGCATATGCACACGTACTTTCTCGCATTAATCTACTAACCCCAAGGCTAATATGATGGAAATGACTATTATCTGACTGTGGTGTGGTGATAGACCAAACAAACACAAAATAAATAATTCATAACAAATTGCAAAATTATTATCTAAACAATAAAAAAAGAATTAAAACTAACCCAACTCATTTACCCTTTTGTCTTTTGTCGCACATTGGAGGAAAGCTGTCCCTACCCTCTCCTAATCTCTAACCCCCGGCATTAATTTACTCGAAAGAATGGTTGTCCGTACGAAGATCCCCGCAATCTACGGCCTACTCTACAGACGTATGGGACGGCGACACGTGCGCCTCCGGGTGGGCCCGGCGGCCTCGTGCCCCCACGTGGACTCTTGTACTGGATGTCGGGAAACAGGCGAACCCATCGACGAGGCGGGACCCGCAATCCTATCCTTAGATCCTCACGCAGCGAATCCGGGCCCCACCCCGGGGACGCTCCACCCCGCCGCCGATTGGCGCCACGTGGCGGCGCGTGGACTCTACGATTGGTTGAGGGGGGAGGAGATTCCGTCCGCACCGGAGGTTCTCGCAGTCCACCCTCCGATGACCATCCCTCTTTTTTTGGGAGAAAAGCTCAATTTTTTTTCCTGAACATATTGCTTTTACCCATTTTAGTCCTAAACTTTTATTAATGTTAATTCAATTTTAAACATTTTGCATTTGTGCCAATTAAATCTGTCCAACCAATTTTGATCGAAAATTACTGACGTGAACACTGATTACCCACGTGATATGACCGGCACTAATGTGACCTTTTTTATAATTTTTTTTATCTTTCTTTTATGTACTTTTATTTTCTATTGAGGGTCGATGACCGACCATTGCCAAACACAACAAGGGCCGCGACACCCTCATTGATCGTTAGATGAGGATCGCGGCCCTCGCTAAGCATCAATTAAAAAAATTGTACAGAAGAGAAAAGAAGACAAAAGGAAGAAAACCAAAAAATTAATTAAAAATATATAATAAAATAAAAAATATATATTAAAAAATCCATATTAGTGCTAGCAATGCCACATACGACAATCGAAATTCATGTTAGTTATTTTCGATCAAAATTGAGTAGATCGACTCAATTACTATAATTGCAAAATGTTTAGGATTGAATTGACATAAATGGAAAAAATTTAAAAAATTTTCTGATAATTTTCCCCTCTTCTTGGTGCGTTGGAATTTCCAATATTGCAAAATCGAAGTTGAAACAACAACATTAGATGGTATAAATGTAAAAGGTTTAGGATGAATTGACATTAATAAAAGGTTTATGACCGAATTGACACAAATGCAATAAATTTAAGACTTTTTTTTTGACAATTTTCTCCTCTTCTTAGTGCGTTGGAATTTCCAATATTGCAAAACCGACATTCGATGGACTCGATGAAGCCTCGAACCTAGTATGGGCGCACATAGATAGGGTATTGGAACGATACGCTTAAACCCGACATGAATTCGTTTGTGTGTCTAGACTTTTGATATGAACTCGGCGCAAAAATCCGTTCAATTTGAGCTTGTCTTACTCTACCCTCCTCACACCATGCTTCTAAGTAAATGTCCTCTAGCATAATAAGCGAAGTGATCAAACCCGCTTGACATAGGCAACGTCTGCCGATATCAATCTCGGTAATTATTCTGAAGAGAGGTGAGATCTTGTTCGATATGATGCGATAAACTTTTTGGATCGTGGGGGAGAGAACTTGGGCCACCCTAAGCTAATGGATCTGGCCCACCAATTACATGTTTTTATTCGTTCCTCTCAACACCTGGCTATTATGCTTTCGAAATAGATTTTTCGTATCGTAATCATTTAAGTTTAGATGCTCGCCTTTAATCAACTAAATTACTTTCATCGTACTATGAAAATTTGGCAAACATGCTAAGTTCTGCGTGCCAGCTACACGACACATCTCCAAGCAGTCACGAGACAGGTACTTTAAACTTAGCGCGCGTTCTGAGTCTCGTGACTACAAGATGAACGAAAAAAAGTGCAAAAATCGCAACACCCTTTTTCGCCGGTCCTAACTATTCCGCAAAACTTATGTCCAATGCCGGTGACCTGGCGAATTTCTTTTGCCAGCATGCACTATGGGCTTTTTCATTTGCAGGGCCAAGTATGTCGCCAACGTGTCCTCACATCATCTTGTCGGAAAGTGTCGAGCAGAAACCGTAACCCTAGCTAGGCACTGCTTCAAAAGAAAGCCCCTTAAGACTGCATTTTCTAATTCCTAGAGAAAGAGAAGACCGTAGCTTCCGGTTGCTCTGTAGCCTGTAGTCCTCACAGAAGAAGATTGCTGCTTTTCATTCCCAAATTTGGGTTCACCGACGTTCTTACTAATCTAACTCCTTACAGAAAAGTTACATGTTGTCTGCTACAAGCCTAACAGCTTGTTCACACTAGGGCTCCTCCTCCTCCTCAATTTCCCACGAGCGTTAAGAGAGTGGTCAAGTCATGACAGCAGAAAATCCCTTCAGGTGGAGGTCGGTCACTCACTACTTTAATCCTGTTACCTCTTCAAAAACAGCATCGAGGGTTTCAACTTTTCCGGGTTGCGAGTTAGGGTTTCTCCTGTAAATCTGGGATTTCGCAGATTGCGGCACAAGTTCCCAGCTCAAAAGGCACGAATCCTTGGCCCGACCCGCAAAGCCCTTTTTCTTGAATTTCTGTAGTAATACTTCGTTAAGAGGAGGAGGGGTGGGTGAATCGTGTGGCTCCTCTATTCGCTGGGTTCTTGACCGGACACATTACCGGATGCTTTGCTTTTTCCGCTTTTCTTGGCCAAATGCTTCACCTAAAGCCCAACCAACCCCAATGATTGTAGGGACTTGGATTTTGACGCGTCGGTTCAGTCCAAAACATCAAGTTGCCTTCAGCTCGATCCAACACCTCATAACTTTTCACTGAACTTGCTGCTCACCGCTTAATAGATTGCAGGTACTTTTGCAATGCACAGGCTAATCGAAGAGATCGAGGAATAAGCAAGGACACCGTACTACTGCGTTTGAAATCTGACTTTTATTTGAAGAAAATGCATACATATACGAATATTTCTTTGGCCGAAAATAGCCATCGACAAAATATCTTTTAGCAAATCTTCTATTTTTATTAAGAAGAGACGGGTTCTGTGACGATTTCGGACAAGAGACCCAATGGATCACAAGAAATAGATATGCTTCGTCAGAAGATGAAGCACAAAACACTTTGTTGAAAATTAATCGCGACAAAGCGAGATAATCAATAGATATGATGCTGGAATTTAATCGACGACAATGTATCCAAAATTACGACTAAACTGCATGAATAAAAAGATGCGAGAATGTAAAATTATGAAAAAAATAAATTGTGAAAAGTAAAGAATATTGAGTTATGTCATTAATTGGAGGGTGTTTACAAGGAGTACACCTGGGGTATTTATAACACTTACAATTGGCGGTTGCACATAACTGTTACCAAATTAGAAAGAGCAAATAACTCCTTTTCTGTGGTTACCAGAAGTTACTGCACAAACAGATAATATGTCAACCAACAAACGGTTATCTTCGAATAACTCCCTTTCGGTTGTTAGCATAAGTTACTTCACCGATGGATAAGACATACCGATCAAAGATTATCTTCGCGTCAGTCATTCACCATCGACACTGATGACTTCAGGAGAAACTTTAAGATTCTTATTGATAAGTTCATGTTGTGTTGCTGATGACTTCACTGAACAATTGCCGATTCCCTTCAAGTTGTTAACAAATATATTCATTGTTGATCAAACTTGCTCTTATCGGCTAAGTCTGATACTTGTTGATAACAATAAAAAATTTGCCATTCTTGGGTGTGTAGATTTTTTTTTTTTTGGGGTCTTACAAGCAGAATTGAATAACTGGCTGTTTCGTTGATTTCTAGCGCGGACAGGATATTTTTTGCTCGAACATTGGTGGTTTTAACCTAGTGACCCGTATAGTTTATAAGCTAGAAGGGAAAAAGAGAAGATTTTTTTATTTTTATTTTTGGGTTTGCTTTGTGAAACTAGTTTAATGCCTTTCATGATTTTATCCACAGTGTTAAGATGGCAGCATTTGCTCAAAATCTTTTACTTTGAAGTTGTTCCCTCAGCTATCAGGATAGATTAGAACATTCACTTTTAAAGTAATGTTATTAAAGTCAATTCTAATTTCCCTCGCGTATTATGAGACCAGCAACTCCCAATTGAGCTCTCTACAAAGCTCTTGCGATTTCGACACTTAAACTATTGTCATGCTTAAACCGACAAATTCCGGCATCGATAACTCCTAGGATGATAGTATTGTTTCCCATTAACATTTGCTTTTCTAATTGCTTACATTATAACTTTCCTTGTACCGTTAGGAATTGCATCCGATTGCAAATTTTTAGTTGTACCCTACACAAGTTAAAATTCAAATAAAAGATTGAGAGGCGGTTCTTTATTTCCCACGACTATTACCACACGTGCATATACACGCACAGCCTTGGTCAACATTGTCTTTGTCGTCTTCTTGACGTTTCCACTCCCCCTTCTTTTCCCTGCGGAATTTGGCATGATTGGGTTGGAGTTTGAAAAAAAATTCACGACTTTGATTCTTGACTTTGTTCTGTCTATTCG
Organism: Psidium friedrichsthalianum; assembly: GCA_019149425.1. NCBI lineage: Eukaryota > Viridiplantae > Streptophyta > Magnoliopsida > Myrtales > Myrtaceae > Psidium > Psidium friedrichsthalianum. Next base: position 10,890 of record JAGVVM010009987.1, on the reverse strand, counting down.
AGTAGTGTGGTCCTCCCCTTTGGACACAATTTTTTTTTCCCTCCCTAAGTTTAATTTGATCTTGATTAATTAATGCTAGCTGCAAAGCTATAGAGGAGGACAGCTTTTTGCCAAATTTGGGGTGACCCCCTTTTTTCGTCGTTTAACTATTTATGGAAGGTACATGCTAGGACATTAGCTCATTGGGGTAGTGGACCATTTCTTTAACTGTTATGCATGTGAACATACAGAAAAAATGAAAAGTACTAAGTCTAAAGATGAACATGACAGATTCGACATTATTATTCACGAAAGGTTTCACTTCATTTTCACCTTATATATATATATATATATAAATTTATGTATGTGTTTCCATCCTAATACCAAACAAATTACTTCCTCACTTAGCCAAGATTGTATATTTGTTGTAGGTCTGCCCTTTATATTTCCCATAATCCCTTTTCTCAAACACATCAGAAAACACACAGACTCCAACCACAGTAACCAAACGTTAGTCACCTAAAGTGGTTGCCGCAAACCGTGCACTTGCCACCGTGACCACCTAGACGCTTGGCTCGGCCACCGTCGGCGTCTCGTAGAGGAACTCAGCTGTAATAGAGAGCTCGCCCTTTTTCGTCTTTGTCCTCCCTGACTCTTTTTTTCTCTTGCTAACAAGGCATGCCGCTGCCTAAATGGCCTCGATCCAAGTCGGCCCAACGTTATGACCTCGCGAAGAAGTGAGGCATTATGATATGATATGACTGCTTTAATCAATTTTTAAATCGCATTTGGATCCCCTATTTTGCTACCTCTAAACACATCAAAGGGGTTTGCATGACAATATGACAAACTGAGATTGGATTAGAGGTTTTTTTTTTTTCATTATTACGTTTGACACTTTTTGGTACCATTAAGAATTCGCTTTTTCAGTAGATATCGATTATCGAAAGTTTTCAAAACGGGTAGAGACATCTAGAATTTTTTAAAATTCTCAAACTTGAAACATGTTTTTCCAATTTCGATCTATGTAAGCTAAGCAAATATATATATATATATATATATATATATATATATTATATATTATTTTACACAAAAAAAAAGGGGTCTGGACCAAGTTCCATAAAAGGGCTTAGATCTTGTCATTTGAACTCAACGATTCTCCATATGGATGATTTATCTTTGCTTTCTTTTCCCTTCGCCAATATATTATTTTCCTTAATCTTTCAATAAGTTATGTATCTACGTCGAATAAATGTATTCCATTTGCGGGGAAAAAAGGGAGATTATACAGATAATCCTAGCCGAAAGTACTTAGTGGGGGCCCGAAAACATCATAGGCCGTGAAATATTGGGCCAGAAAGTTAGTCCATTGGGAAAGGAGTAGAACGTCCCAAGCCTCAAATCAAAAGATCTGGTTAAAATAGGAACATTTCATTTAAGAAGGACCAGCGAAATTGTGCCTTGAAAGCAATCATTGATGCCATCTGAATTATGGCAAACAAAGTTGTTGTCACATGAAACAGTCGGAATCATTTTTGTTCGTGTTTTCCCATGACCCTGATGTGCAATCCAACTCCATTTAAGAATTGGAGTTCGGTGCATTTCACCTTTCTTGACAGTTATCTCATTTGGTTGTGTTGCTTGCAGGCGACGATTACAAATTTCATTAGCTTATATCACTTAAGAGTTTAAGATTCGATGAAATGGTGGTTGTTTTTTTGGATGTTGGCGTTGGAAACCGAAAGACAAGTACTTATAATTCGTGACGAGGAGATGGAGAAAATTCGCCAAGGAAGGAAATCAAAGAAAATGGGAATCAAACAAAATATACAAGTATTTGCTATCAAATTATATTAAAGTAAACCTACATAGCTTATTTCGTTGGTCAAATTTACCTTTCAAATGAACTCGCTTTATTTTAAGACGACAGTAAAATTAATTAAAGCAAAAAATTAAACTAGTAACATAAAAAAAATAAAGGGTTAATATCATGAAAAATTTCAAAATAGTACACCTATGACAAATTTATCATAAATTATTTTTTTGATCACAAAAAATCTCAAACTAATACACTTGTGATAAATTTATTATCAATTAGTTTTCGTTAAATTTAACATCAAATTATTGAGTTGGATGGCACGTGGCAGTTCATGAGTATATTAGTTTGGGTTTTTACCCTATGTTTATCATAGGAGTATCAATTTAAGATTTTTCATTATATTAACTCAATTTAATGCGGGATAAATTTATCACAGGTGTAATAGTTTGAGATTTTTTGTGTGTAAAAAAATTAGTTTAGGGTAAATTTATCACATATGTATCGCTTTGGGACTTTTGGTGGTCAAAAAATAGTTGGAATAAATTTATTATATGTGTACCAGTTGGGATTTTTTGTAATAAAAAAGTTAGTTTGGGGTAAATTTGTTGCATATGTACCGGTTTGGGGTTTTTCGCGATATTAACCAAAAAATAAAACCTATTCTGCAATAAAGATAAACTTGAACTTGCAACTATGCTAATAGTTTTCAAACTCTTCTTTTCTAATTTATCTATCTTATCTCCGTCTTAACAGAGTTTAATTTCGGAAACTAACGTGATGCATTTTGTGTGATTACGTTTAAGCATTTCCCTTTTTTGTTCAACTACATAAAAAAATAGATTCTTGTTTTTGTATTCAGGCACACATTTAGGTCCAAAACATTTATTAAAATACTACAGGTGTCAACATCCTCAAGATTATAAGCGACAATGGTAATATGCTAACACAGATAAAAATAGCATGCAGAAATGCTAATATACACCAAAAAAACACTTACACTCAGCATATCATAATGGGAATTGATTATATGACAGTTTTCGGTGACTGCTGTGCTTAAGGGTGAGCAAAAAAACTATGATTTAACCAAATTGGACCGAACTGGGCCATATCTAACAGGCTCATTTTGGATGGTAACCAACAGGTATTATCTTGATTCCCAGTTCCAATTTGTTGGAATTGGCAGATACTGGTTCAATTCTCGATTTCGGATGGAAACCAACCAACCGATCCAACTGGACCGGACTTTATATAATTAGGAGCTGAATAAGATGCTAAAGCTTCCCTCACTAGTCAAATTCAAATAACTTGGAGGCTAATTAGATACTTAATTGCCCACATATAATTTGTTGGTAGAACTGGGCAAAACTTTCTAATCAGCAGCTTCTAGACTGTTTTTAAAGAATCTTCTCTCTTGTATGTTAATTGCTGTTACTAAAATTGATAGGAAAGACTCAAATGCAGATGCTTCTGTTTGCGGTCTATGGTGTCTGTGTTTCATCTATGTCACTGGAAGTCTTGTACCATCCAAGATGTCTTTTATAGGATTTGTGTATGGCTTAAGTTGCTAAACTTAGTATTCGGTCTCGATAGATTACCCAACGATACTCAGCCAAGGTTATGGAGGACGAAGAATGGAGCTAAGAAGCTGGTGGACTTAAGATTGGAGTTTATCCCCATGGAACAAATCATTAAGGATTCTGTGGAGATCTTAAAGAGCAAGGACTTCATTTCCTAAACATATCCCAGAGAATTCCTCAGAGATCCGAAAGTTAAACTATCATATAGGACCGGTTCCATGGATCCATCCAGGAACTGGACCGAACCGGCGGTTTAGTTCTTGGGTGGATCCATGGAACAAGTAGGTGATTTACGGTTCGTATTTTGTTGAACCGGTCCCTAATAGGCAATTCTCAGTTCTAGGATGGGAACCACCTATTTGGAACCGATCACCTCTAGTTATGCTAACAGTCTATTTTGGATCACAAAAAAAATAATAATACTGTTATGCTAGTAAAGACCTATCATAATTACGAGAAGCATGACATGCATGACCCACACACGCACAAGGAAAAATGCCATCCGAAGAGGCCCTAATTTACCATGAACAATGAGATTTTCGATAAGGGTATTTTTTAATTGTCGCGTACTTTTTAATGCAAATGTGTAGGACGACAATTGTCGCGTACTTTTTAATGCAAAAATGTCCAACTTTTACTTTTTAGAGAAATGGGTTCGATAGATTGGGAGGTTTGAAAGTACATGGCCGGAATAATCCTGTTATAAGAACTCGATTTATGGATGCTAAGGTGGGACAACACAACATCCTTGATAAAATTTTCAATTTTTTTTTTCATGCAAAATTCACATGATTTAATACGATTATACATGCGATAATTCCATCAAAGCGGTCCGTTTCACTTTGACATTTTCAATATTTTCACGGTTTTGCATTAAATAAAATTCAAATTGTGAGTGTCGCAAAATTAAAAAGATCACAAAAAATAGAAATAAAAACCACCGTACCGGTACAATTTCTATGATCAAGTCAACCTGTTATTAGACCCATAAAAAGAAAAAAAAAAGAGTCAACCCGTTCGATTTGGCAACCCTAGATACTCAGGTTGGGCACGCACCAACCAATCAATAAATAGGATGTCCCTCTTTGGAAGATATAGGATTTCTAATTATAAGATAAGCTCACATCTTCAGATTTGCAACGGGAAGACCATCTACTTTGAGCAGCGCCCTTATTACAAAGTTGAGATCACACCAAACAGCTGAGAACAAATTTTCACTTCTGTCTCTCCATGATCTTAATGTGCAAGCCTTTGCCGAGGCTCAGAATCGGATTCCGACGAATTTTCGCCTTTCTTCACACTCGTTCATCTGATCAGAATGCAAAAGAAGAGAAACTTTCAGGAATCGCATCGCTTTAGACCTCTGAACTCGCGTACCGAGACCTATGTGATCCTTGCGGGCTGTTGGGATCGAGAAGGGTAAGGCGAGTACCTATATTTCGTCACCAGAATATGGAGAAACGCCGACAAGAAGGCCCTCGCGTACGCCGCTCCGGCACACTGCCTCATCCCTGACCTGAAAGGCATGAAATTCTGCAGGATCACGTCGGAATCGAATTCCTGGAATTGAGAGCGCAGAGCTACAGTTAGTGTACCATCTTCAGCGGAGCCGAATTCGAACTCGATCACAACCACAATTTACAAGCGTTTTCTATTTACAGTTCACCTTCCAGCGCCACGGGTTGAACGTAAGAGGGTCTTTGTACGTCTCGGGATTTAAGTGAAGAGCGGAAGTAGCTATCAGTACTCCCCAGCGCGCGGGAATTGTGTATCCTGCGAGAATTATAATCATCAGATGAAGTGCTAGATCCGATTTTGCAGCTCAACTACTTGCGGACATTTCATTTTCATCCAATTCAAGTACAAAGCAACATCAATCGACCATCATCATGTGGAAGTAAATTACCGTTCCATTCCACTTCGGTTTCCGTTCTCCGAAACAATCCGGGCGAGATGTTTCCCAACCTTAAGGATTCATAGATCACCTGTTTTTTCGAACAGCAATGTTCAACAAGACTGTATTGTTTACTGATCGCACTAAAGAACTTTGACCAATTGAGCTAGGGGGCATACTTGAAGAGTAAAAGGCATCGATTTGTATTCCTTCCATGTGAACGGGGAGCTCGAAATCTCTCTTTGCTTTATTATCGACCCGTGCTCGTCCTGGAAAAGAGCACAGATGAATAACTGGGCAAAGATTTGCGTAAGACGCCGGGATGCATATGTAATGTAGAATTGGCAGTTCATACGGTGAGTTCTTGCAAAGCTCTAGGATTCTCTTCCAGGAACATCAGAGCCAAGTTAATGTTGTCGAAACAGAATTGAAACTGACAAAAAGAAGACCAAAATGTAAGTTGGATCATGAAATCCTCCGTTAAGAATGTCTTTATTCATCTCTTGCATGACATGGGAAAGGAAGTCATCGTGAAGTCTCCATCTACCGTGGGAAGAAAGGCGATCTTCTACATTTCGACGAATGATCGACAGTGCCTTCCTTCGATCCTGCAGTAGTTCATAGATCAAAGATTTGTACCTAGATTTCGTATGATAAAAATCGACTTAACTAGGAAACTGACTCATTTTACCTTGAGGCATTTGTGATCTGTCGTACCCGGTAAGTTCGAAGGAATGGACAAGACGCCTCGGACAAATATAAAGAACAAATCGCTCTATTTCTCTGATGATTGTGCAGGATCATGACTGAACAGTAGCTTTGCTCTAAATTCGATCGCCATCTATCAAGAACATTGAAAAACAAAATGTTACCATTTGACGTATTACCTTGCTAAGAGGAAAGGAAAGATCGTTCAAAAAGCCTTTCGGTCCCTGGTTTCAGTGTTTACGGTTCCTGTGGCATACTTCACGTCAATGGATTCTCTGCCAAACCAGCTCTTTATAGTTGCTTGCGACGCTTCTTCCATAAAAAAAAAAAGAAAAAGCAACCTCTCCTTCAGGGCCTCCATGCCGAAGTCCTTCCTAACCATGCCTCGGATGTACCTGTGAACATTTGCGACGTCGAGGCTGGCCTTGCTTTCTTGTGTGAAGAGAGTCACAAATGTATCTAGTGTCGGCCGTCCAATCGGCAATCCGTCCTCATCGACGATTCCTAGAATCGCCGTAGTCGGGTTCTAGAAACTAAATAGTCAAGGAATCGAATTTGCGTACCTGATTTCGAATCCATTGTCGTTTTTGTGGAATTTTGGCGACACGGTTAGCGGACTCTTTCCCCTCTATTACCCTCGGACTGTCTGGCGTCGATGAGATCGCCTCTCATTGCCTCTCTCTCCTCACACAGCTTTATGGAGAAGATGGAGGGTGGAAAATGGCAAAAGAGTAGGGTAGGGAAGGGTCCTAGCCTATTTTAGAGTTCTGGCTAGGCCCTCCCATCACGGGCAGGGCTAGACTTGGCCCACAATAGCCAGGCTCATATTCCGCCCATTAAAAAATCTTAAATCTATTATTTATTAAATCAATTTCATAAATAGTAAATTAATACTATATAACGGTGAATTATTATTTCAATTAATGCGAGCCTACATCAGGAAAAATTCTAACATTTTCCCACATTGGGGAGTATTATTGAAATTGTACTGTAGTGCGCGTCTTCATATTGGTTTAGGGAATCCGATCTTGTAAAGTCTTAAACATCGGATCATGCCAGTAATTGCGTCAGTAGACACAAGCCATCCATGGTCACAAATGTCCTCAACTTTATGATATGAATTCAATATGGTAGTGTGACAATTGGATAATATCTTAAAAGAGATACACTTTATGCGTTATCCACTTTGTCGGACACCATTCTCTCTCCTTATGTATCACGAACCTTGATGTGTCACTAGAGAATATCCATATGTTTCTAAATGAACCTGTATATGTCTTATCTTTATAGTTAACTTTTATTTATTGTAACAAAACATATGAACACGCTAAACAACCAAATTGTCCATGTCCAAGCCATTACTCGAGATTTACACGTGCCTCAAGATTTACAAAAATATGTATTCAACATCAATAGTGCTATAAACACTTCAATACATATCATTATGCTACGAAATGTAATAAAATAGATGTAAACTACATTATAGCAAACTAAAAGATGCCTCTCACTAACCACAGTATCCAATAATGCCTCTAAGCCCATATTAGCGACATGTTGCTCAAAAACACAAGGGTGAAGGCCTTTAGTCAGTGGATCTGCAATCATATCATCTATTACAAATATGCTCTACTGCAACATCATCTTTCTGCACAAATTTTTTTATGGTCAGAAAACTTGACCTCCATATGTTTAGATCCCTTGAGATCTTTGTTGTTATTAATAAACAACACTGGCATATTATTATCACAGTATAAATGTATAGGTCTATCAACAAAATCAAAAACGGTCACTCCCTAATGAGATTTCAAAGACCAAATTGCCCGTAGTGCAGCTGAAAAGTATGCTAATGAACTCCGGGTCTTGCATGGTTAGAGGAGGTTATATGGATTGCTGTTTTTCACTTTTTCATGACACTGGACATCTGCTTGCCAACATGAATATGTATCCAGTTGTCGACTTTTGTCGCACTGACAAATCGCAAAATCCAAATCTGAATATCTAACAAGCTGCAGGTTCTCAGCATGCTTGGTAAATCATCATGTAGTCTCTTGTTCTCTTTAAAAAAGTACCTAATTCTATGAGACTTTTTGCAAGGGCGAACGCCCCAATGATCATGTCCTGGGTTTGATTGGTATCGCAGTGCCCAGAAGTTCTTTTGTAAAGGCAATATCTGGCATAGTGCATACTTGGAAAGCATACATAATGCTTCCAAACGTACTGGCGTAATGTACAATTCTTCATTTGGAATTTCTCCCATTTCCTGTCTGAAGATCACTGTGGAAAGACTGCAATTTATCACATTTAGCAGACAAGAGCATATACCTGGCTTGTAGTCTTGGACATGTTGACATCTCTCCAGAAACAAAACACGATCTAATATATGACCCGGCTTTGAATGATAATCCTAAAAGCACAGCGTGAACGATCCCTATGTGGATCTTCTAATACGGCGCCAAGAGTTACTAAAAAAAGGCCCCATCAGATCCTTCGTATCAAGGAAAGTTCTCATGTTACAGTTGCATCTCCTTCTTCTCATTTGTAATTGCATTATCCGCTACTCGCGGGAAGCATGATATCGTCCACATAGAGGAACGAGAAAAAAAAATGTATTTTGCTCGTTCACGCACTGTACTATGGCGGTATATAGCACTATATCCGTACTTTATATTTTCAAGCAAAATCAAATGAAGTGACATGCTATGAATACTTTAAAACCATTGTCTAGAATGCTTACTTGAGACGCATATATTTATTTCATTCGTTTAGTCTGGGGCACGTAAGTCGTCAGCTTAATATCATGCCAAGCTTCAAAACTATTTCAGGTTGAGTGCATATAGACTTTCTTCCTTTCAAGATCCTTCAAAAAAAAAAATATTTTTAAAAAAGGCAATTTTTTTTTGACTGTCTATGAGTTAGGGTAAGGTTCCATGTCAAAATGATCTGGCTAATGGCCATGATTACCTAATGGGAATCTCTTAGAAGAGATGGGAGAGAAAGTTGATTCATAGTCCACTTCATGGGGGGGGGGGGGCTCTTTTAGTGAATACCTTTAGGCGGCACCAGTTTGGGCTTTGAAAAAAAAAAAAAAAGACTTTTCTATCTTTTGCTCTTTTGGGAGTCCGCTTTTCGTCTCTATACACCTATTTTATTAATTCGATTTCCTGGATCTTTTAGGCTAACTTAACAAGTTTCCTAGACACACCCGATTATAGGTTTCATAGATTGCATCTCATTTTTCGATCTGCTATCGCAACACAGATCTGACTTGGAGCATAATGAAACGAGGCATTTTTATAGGTAATTGGATCAACCATGCAGGGCAGGGGGCATATATCTTATTCGCTGTTCTCACTAGATGATAGCTAGCCATATGCTCGGGCTGGGATAGCTGATTCACTGAGGAGCTAATGCCTGACAAACTTGCCGTAAGGGAGTGAAGAGAAGGTGAGAGGAAAGGAATGATAGTGAGGAACTTCGCTCAACTTGATATCCGGAGAGCGTTGTAGGGCTTGATCTTTACTTCAATCAGGAAACAATTCCAACCATGAGATCGTCTTGATAGCCCAACAGAACACAGTTTCTTATGGGAGGCTCCATTAGACTGTCTGTATTAGGTAGTTAATTTACAAATGAAAAAAAAATACAATAGCAGGCGCGGCATCGTACTTTACTTTGTAAAATAGTCTCTGAACAAATGACTCCTTTCAGGCTGTCACGCGTATTCCAGAGAATTTCGTGCAGGGTATTGGGGGGCTGTTGTGATTTCGAAATCTTGGGGCCGCTCCTATTAGGATTGGAAAATAGAGTTATATTCCTTGGTATATGTTCTAGATATGACAACGAAGTAGGCACTTTATGGTTTATGGGATCCTACTTATAGTCTAAGTATTGGGTTATATCAGCTTCACTTCCACAGGTACAGAAGGCGCGCCAGGATCTTCAGATGATTCTAGGCTGGGGTTTAACAGTCTGCCAGTTCTATAACTCAAAGGAGTTAGTAGAGTAGCTTTAGTGGGATACCTCGATTCAATACATAAAGGGGCTGGGCAAAAAAAAAAAACTTCAGAGGCTTCACTCGCGTTTGGAAGCAGCTGTTCATAGGAATTGAATGCAAGTTGGTCCTACTTATCATATTTCTCATGCATGTGCACATTAAGGATGTGGGGGGAGGAAAAAAGGGAATTATCCTCTTTCGGCCACGAGCCATTCTGTTGTCAGAGGTTATTCAAGGGGCATAGTAAAGCTAGAAGGGCTAGCATATCCCAAAAAATCGCTCTGATAGGTATTTGGCATATTGGCTCTTTAAGAGCTGTTCTAGGGCATCGCCATGTCTGGCCATAATGCTTCTTTAATTGCCTATATATCTCCATATATAACGTCAGCGTTCACCGGGAAACTCGTACGGTCAGATCTGGGATTAACTCTTATATGACTTTTCGGCAATTATTTCTCGACTTGCAGTCGCGAAACATCTTGAGATTTTATAGAGATTCAATATTTTTCTCATGAATCAAGTACAGATAGACCATATCGGGAATAAGTCATCAATGAAAAGTGTGAGATATGAATTTGCTATATAATGCTGGAGTATAGGATCCATCTTATATTAAGATTGTGTATGATGTTCTATAAGAGGGGAGTCAAAAAAGAGAAGCATTTGCAGACTGCGGACTTCTTCTTTAATTTTGGTCATCTTCCTCTAGGCAAGGAATCTAGTCGGCAAGTTTTCAGGTCATCTTAAGAGCAGGTGAGATAATCAGGCCTTACAAAGGCCACAAAAAACACAACCACACTTTCTAAAGGAAGAAGGGGGGAGTCGGAAGAGAGGGAAGGAAGAAGAGTGGAAGGGCTTACGAAAGAGGAAAAGAGAAAAGAAGCGGGAAAGAGAAGGAAGAGAGAGAAGAAGAGAGAAA
>JAGVVM010009986.1:0-23639 GCA_019149425.1 Psidium friedrichsthalianum | reverse complement strand
AAGAACCCTGCTCAATCATTAGGCATGCCCCCAGGCCTGACGATATCATTCATTGCCCTTTCATGAATACATATCCCATACATGTTCATGTGATTGACGCAATTCTTCTCTAGGACGTCTTCCTTGCCCCCAAGATTAATTCTATTTAGGTGCATTTTCGGACATTTCTTCCCCGTTCCTTTCATTAGTCCTTCAAGATTATTCTGTGTGTATATGTATTATGCACCGAGGAGCACCAATTTGTGTTCCTGTTCAGAGGTCCCATGAGGCCTGCAAAAAGTAAAGGAATAGTTAGTATCTAATACCAAGAGATGTCGATCCATGACTCCTACATATATCCAACCCTTCTTTGTTTTTGTCAATTTTTGTGTTGAAATCAAACAAACTGCTTAGGAGACGATGGGGGTGATATTTTTCAATAAATGATTTTCTTGCAGTTTTATATCTTCATGAATGTGATATAAAGTGCCTTTGATATTAAGCAAATTTACTGAAGATCTTTCTTTTTCAGAACGAATTGTCGGGGTGGTAAATTTGTTCAAGGACATCTATATTTCTATTGAATGTAGAAAATGTCAATCTATTTAATTTGTCAACAAAACTCCTGGAAGGATTTTTCAGCATTCATTTTTTTTTTGTGAGAAAATAGAGCCCCAATTTATTTTTTTCTTTTGAAAAATGACCTCTATTTAAGTTCAAAACCTTTGACCGACGCCTAACATGGTACTGATCAAAATAATTAATACAAGATAAAGTTAAGAACTTTTACTTTTACAATATTGAGAATGTAATCACTAGACATGCACATGATTTGTGAATTTAAATCTTAGCCTAGTTACCCTAATGGCTCAGCAAATTGAGCGAAAGCTACTGACAAGGAGAGCAATTTTCGCGCCGTTGGTTTTTTCGATTTTCGGAGGGGGTTTAGATCCTGATCCCAAGAATACGTTAACCAGATTAGCCGGCTTTTTCACTTCGGCTGTTCTTGAGCTAAATTAAAACCCCTGCTTGGTATCTATTACTAAACAAGCCTACTTTTAACTCTTTTTGAAAAGCAGTTCGGTTGTGATCTAGACTACTTTCGACTATACCCTTTCCGAAACGCCAGAACCAAATAAATCAACATCCTCAAACTATGGCCCGGTCTTGCCACGGGACGTATATGATTAAGTGCTAAGCGTATTAATCTGCAACACCAAATTAAATCAAACATCGGTCAAATAGATCAAATAAATCATCAGAAGTGTATGGGTGGCTAGAATGTCTATACAATTTCACCGATCCACGCCCTGCAATAATGATTAGTCAAAGCATCCACGGGTCCTTTATACACCCTCCGCTACAAACATATAACCTGTAGATAATTTGCCAAGCAAGTCTCGCCAAGCGAGATAGTACCATGAATTTTCATTGACCTAAGTCACTAAGTCTTTTTCTCGAATGGTCGGAAAATTCAAGTAACTCTATATTAGTTGCCTTCCTTTTTCCGAAAATTAAAAAATTCAGTCCCGTAAGTCGTCACCCTCCCAGCTAATCGCGGACTAAATAATTTCGATCTCTTGGTAAATTTTCAGGTTAAGGCGGTTATCAGTTTATTAGATTAACTAACCTAATACGGATCTGCTCAGCCTATATACGATACGCAACTTTGATTTTTTATTTTTATCACGATGATTTTTTCAGAAGTTTGGAGTCGCTACTAAGTATTTTTTGGTAGGGTTCTTGACAATCCTCGTAGATTTAGCGAGAGACGTAAATTTAGTTCTACGAATCAGAGAATTATGAAGTTCGGGGATTTGGTTTACACTAGTTAATTAAACTAACTGCCCTTTCAGTACCTTAATTCAGTGGATACCTATTTTTAGCAACTCAGGTGCTTGGTTTTACGCTCTTAAGACTCTATTGAGGTGTTTCCTCTTTTTGTATTTTTTCCCTTTTTAATGGAATGTACTGGATGTAATGGTGCATGGATAAGCAACGTGAATAGGTATATATATGACACGCAATGTATAGCATATTATGAACTTGGACAGTGCAATCATCAACCTGCAACTAGATATCAAATATGACAGTGCAAATCGTGAACATACGTGACATGGACAAATACGTGGATCATGCAAGTACGAGCACAACGTAGACATGAGGATGAGACATCGATAAATCATCAAAATAGGATTGGCTAGTCGAAATGGCCGTTCCTAATTTTTTTAGGATTTTTCTCATTTCCTGAAATTTTCAGACATTTGTTTTGGGACCTATGATAGGAAATCAATCGTCATTTTTGGGAAAGCTCAAAGGAAATCATCAAAATGGATTGAACCAGTCGAATGCCCGTTTCTAATTTTTTGTTGGGATTCTTCTAATTTTTTGAATTTTTCAAGACAATTTGCTAATGTTGGAGGAAATCGTCATTTGAAAAGATTAGAGGGTGTCAACAAAAATAGATTGGCCTGTTCGAATATGGCCCGTTTCTAGTTTTTGGATTTTTCTTTTGAATTTTTTTTGTTTTGCATGAAGATGCTGATTAATGACATAACGATACAGTAGCGGATTATGACCTTTTTTCTTTTTGTAATTTTTGAATGCTTGGGCTCCATTTCTGGGGTTTATGTGCAGAAATTAAATTGCGAAAGAAAGGCTAAATAGAACCCCAACGGGTGGGTCGGCCTCACATTTCTGGGGTTTTGATGGTGTAGAAATTAAATTGCCCATAAAGTAAGGCCTTATAAGAACTCCAATTGGGGTCAGCCTTATCTTTGCCTACCGATTCTGGGTTTTGACGGTACAGAATCTAATATTGCGAAAATAAGGCGTAAAGAAGAAACCTCCAACAGTGGTCGGCTTCTCATTCTGGGGTTTGATGGTGCAGAAATTAAATAGAAGAGATGAAATATAAAAGATCTTTACCCACCAATATGGGGCAGAATCTGCCGCATTTGGGATTTGGATCTTTTAAGCGAAAAATGCAGAAAATTGAAGTCCAACTCGACGACATATGAATATGACAAGGAATAATCGAAATTTAAATCAATCCTTGAGGTAGCGATATTTTTTAAGATTTTAATGGATAGGATCTTACCTAGTTTGACTGATTTGATTGTCCGAATTCGGACCTCGTGTCACCTTGTGGATCAAGATTGCGACTCGAACGACAGGGATGAACTCGTGATTTTGTTGATTGTAGAGAAATTGGTGATCGTAACACCTAGATTTACTCCCATCATCTTCAAGACTCGTCTTTTGGAAAGAATTCTCTCTTTCTTTTTATTTTTTTTTTCTTCATCTTAATCTCCCAAATCTTCTCAAACATTTCAAATTTTCTCTAAAAATACCCCCTCCAAGCTCTCTTCTTCCCCCTTTTATAGCCACTCATTTATCTCTCATTTAATTTTCTAATTAAGCTTTTCTTCATCTTCATCTTTCCTTCTTCATCTCTATCTCACATTCTATCTCTCCACTGCTCTTCTCATCTTTCATCTTCCTTCTCCATCTTCATTTCCCTTCTAATCCTCATTTTTAATATATATTTTATTTAACTGTTTTTCTATCTTCATCTTCCTTCTCTTCATCTTCCTTCTCTATTCTCTCTTTTCTCCATCTATTCTTCTCCTCTTTTCCTTTCTATTCTCATCTTTTTTGTCCATCTATTCTTCTCAATTATTCTTTTTCTATTTATTCTTTACTACTCTTCTTTTAGTTATTTACAAATATCTCTCAATGTTAGGCATTTACTCTCTATACTTGAGATTTTAATGCAATTCGACTAAGCCATTTTTAAAAAATTGAGTCATTCTGGAGACATTGCCAAGATGAAAATTCAAACTATTAGAGGATAATGTCACCACCCCTAAAAGTGAAAAATAAATAAAATGACTCGAATTGTTTTTTTTTAGGGCCAATTTGAGATTATGCTCGTGAGGAACATATGACCCTAATTTTATTTTTGAATTTGTGAGGGCCACCATGAAAAGGGAATTAAAGAAATAATTGCCTATTTTTGTGTATTTTTGTGGCCTCAAATGTTATTTTTCCTGAATTTTTAATTATTTTTTTATTTTTCAAAACATATTAAATATACGAACAATATAAAAAATCACTTTTTTTCAAAATTGGTTTCCTTAGACTTGGCCAAGGATTCCAAAGTTGATTTTGTAATTTGCTTCATTTTTTCTTGATTTTTTTTATAGTTTTTGAAAAAAAATGCTGAAAATACTGCAATATGAAAAATCATTTTTTTTAATCAAAATTGGTTTCCTAGGCTTGGCAGGTCCCCAAGTTGATTTTTTATTTTATGAATTTTTATAGATCTTTATCTATTACTATTTTAAAGAGAAAATTTATTAAAATCAGTGTCCACAACTAGTCCTAATCTAGATAGAATAAATTATTAAGACCTATGAATAAACCTATACTAGGGTAGGATTAGTGTCACGCCCCGAACCCTACGCGCCTCGCGAATCCCGACAACAACACTATCACGCGTTGCAAGCCTGGCCCACAATCCGCGACGGCCTAGGAATCCTCGCGATCAGACGGCGCGTGTGGGCAAACGTACACGAGTGCGGTAGCTAATCTCCAACCCATACATGCATACTTAACGATAATAGGGTAGAAGGGTACAAGGAAAGCACCACAAAATTCCTCACTAATTTCAACTGCATATAAACAGAGCGTTTTAGTTTCTTTTTTTTTTTCATTTTTTTTTTTTTTTTTCTTTTCTCTTTTTTTTTCAGACCCTTTTCCATATCCTCTAATCTTGATCTATCTCGCTCCAATCTGACTGATAGGGAAGCTCCTCTAGGTCCTCCTCGTACTCTGGAGAGGACGGTTCGGTGTTAATTGGGTCGCCTTCAGCATGGCCATCGATCACCATCCGTCTTGGTGATGGCAGCTGCTCTAAACGGCTCAGGGTCGAGTATCTCTCCTCCATAGGTAGCAGGACGAAGCAGCGTAGGGTCATCCACCTTCGCTATCGGGACATCGAAGGCTCGTACGGGTCCCTCGAAGGCCTAATCTCTCTCCACCATCCACGCCTCATACCTATGTGGAACCAAAGAGGACTATCCTGATCTACCCATATAGTGGTCAGGTGTCTGATCCAAAGAGTGCGATCCTTCTCGACGTAGTGACTTAACTCGGTCTCTACTTTCACTAGGAGTCCAAAAAGTATCGGGGGTACATCCATCACTGTGGTCGAGGATCTGAAAGAATTGGCAACCAACGCTAGTGAGTTGAAGACTCAATAAGCTTGCCACTAATCCTAACGTAACATAAGGTATGCTAGTCGGTTCGGCCCTAACCAGCAGTCTAAGGCTAACTAATACTTCTCATTAGGGCTCCCTCGGAAACGACGCCATAAGCAGTTCACAGGGGCATAGGCCAATCTACCGGGATCACATGATAACAGGAAAATATTCACATGCAGGAATGAATGAACAAGCATGTCAATATCCCGATTTCAATGCACGACATGGAATGCACAATGACCAGTCACATGCGACCATGGAAGGTCCAGCCCGCGTTTCATACGATTTAGGCTCGTGTCCCAACCTGTGTGTGGTGCGCCTCAGGTTGACATGCTTATCTCTCCAGCTACCTCGTGCCTCGCACTTTAGGGCGCATCGTGCCTCCACTAAGTACGTTAGGTCCGCACGCTTATTGCTCCACATCCCACACACCTCGCGCCTTACAGGGCCGTCCTCCCCTTGTTGCTCCATACAATAGTGCATGTTATGCTCATGCTCAATCGATGCCAAAGACACATCTAATGTCACAGCGTACAATTCACGCGTTCCCAGACAGTACATCAATATACGTACACAGCATGGCATGTTAAATGGAACACATTATTTCAATTCGTATGCATAGCATGTTCCTATTGAGCGTGCCTTCTCTTTGTGTCATCTTGGCTATATAATTCCCGAGCCCAACTCTGGCGCTATGATCGTTCTTGGCCCACTAACCTCGATCAGATGTCCAATCTTTATCTTTAATCATCTATGGATCACGTCTGACGATCCTCACTCAAGAACGCCACCCCTTGTTCGAAATTCTCAAATAAGCCCATCGGGCCCGTTTAGTAGGATCAGATTCACTCGAGCCCAACTTGACCCTCAACCCACTTCCGTAACTTGGGTCCATGAAGTCTCATTCTAATCGTCCAAATCAACTCATTAAGTCCCCTAATGTAAGCCCATGTCCCAGTCTTATTCACATTTTGCCTTAAGCCTAATTTGGGCCCACTAGTCCATATCAAGCCCAATTCAAATCTTCGCCCATGGCTCACACTTGGGTCCATCAAACACTCTTTTAGACTCGATCTAGACTAGCCCAATAGGCCCTGGAAGTCATTGCTAAGCCCAATATCAATGCAAGCCCAACTTAAGCCCATTAACCCTAATTAGGGTCCAAGCCGACTTATGGTCCAACGCCACACTTGGGCCTTCAATTTCTTACTTAAAACACATCCCAAGCCAGCCCATTAAACCCTTATAGACCACATCCCAGCCCTTTGCCTTGAGAATCATCTTGGCCCATTAAGCCCAACTAGTCTAGTTTGGCTCAATCACTAGTTTAGCCCAATAACTCATTCCTCCTCTCTTTCTCACACCCTGAAGACACATCCACAGCCCACATACACCACATTCAAGCCTACCAACAGATTTCCAAGCCCACGAGTCGGCCCGTTCTCCCTCGTGCTCAAATCGGCCTAACCGTTCTACACGATTTTAGCAATTTTTAGTCGATTTACATACACTAAGCAAGCTATCAACCAAACCAATCATACATACATTATTCCTAGGCTAAGATTAGTGGGTTTACTTACCAAATAGTGGCTGTACGACGACGAAGACGGCGAGGCCTAAAATGGCCGAATAGGTGTCCACGGCCCAAAAGAGAGGAGGCGGCGGTGGGGGCTATTCCGGCGATCTCAAGGGGCTCCAAAGGCCTAAAAACAATGATTCCATGTGTTAAGAAAGCTAAGGAACCGAGTGGGACAAGCCCACATGGCTGGAGCATCGCCGGAGCGAAAATGACGACGGAAGGAGAGAGGAGAAAGTGATCTGGTCGGGGCTTCAAATGGACCTCTAAGGTCACGAAATTGAAGGGGAAGGAGCTTGAGGGACTTACCAAGGTGAGGGCAAAGATGGTGGTGACGGACGGTGGCGGCGCGGTGGCGGAAATGGCGACGAGACGGCGGTGATCTTGGGCGGCCAAAGGAGAAATCAAGAAAGAGAGTGAGATTGAGGTTGGGTCGGGGTCCACGAAGGGCCTCCATGGCCACGAAAAGAAGAGGATGAAGGCTCAAGGACTCACCAAGGGGTGGCAAGGCCGGTGGTGGTGGTTGACGGCAGCTGGAGGCGACGGCGACGGCGTCTTGGGCGGTGGCCGGCAGTCGGACGGGGAAGGAACCAAGAAGAAGAGGAGGAGGAGAGGAAGATGATGGTGATTCAGCCGAATGGGGTGAGGAAGAGAGAGAGTCGAGATTATAATGGTTAAAAGAATTAAAATTCAAAAATAGGTGGTGGGGTAGGTAATGGGGTTTATGAATGAAAGGTGTATTTGATAGATTGATTGATGGTCTTGGAACTTGTGTGAGTTGACTTTGATTTGGTTGATGTGACATTTGATGGGACATTACCTTGGGACGCGTGCCAAATGTACCGATCGAGTCCCGAGCACGAACGAATTTTCAGACTGAAATTGACACTGCACCAACGTGTTCATTCTAAATAATTCTACTTATTCTAATTCTAAGGACTGAGCTTTGACCGGGGGTCATTTCGGTAAATTTCCATTCACGTCTTGCTTCGCGACGTTCACCGGCTGTCCGCCCGACCGGCGACGCTTCTGTAGCTAAATCTAATTCTCCGTTGTTACTATCATAAAAATTCGATTGTCCAAGATCGGAATTCATTTTGTGGCCAAATTCGTTAATATCGACTCTGT
The DNA here is from genome assembly GCA_019149425.1 of Psidium friedrichsthalianum. Taxonomy (NCBI): domain Eukaryota; kingdom Viridiplantae; phylum Streptophyta; class Magnoliopsida; order Myrtales; family Myrtaceae; genus Psidium; species Psidium friedrichsthalianum. The sequence continues at coordinate 15,689 of JAGVVM010009986.1, read as the reverse complement.
CGAAATCTCAAACCAACGGGCGGCTGTTTAGGAAAATTTCCTAGATAGCTATTCCCCTTCAATTAGTCGTCTCAGAGTAGCTAATTCCGAGTGAAAATCGATTAGAGTGTACTAATGAAATATATCCATTCTATACTGAAATTCCGATAATTGGGTCGAATTTTCAGACTGTCACAATTAGATTAGGGCCCTTATATTAGAAATTCTGAATTTATGAGTTTAATTATTTAAAACTCTTAATTTTAGAATATTGAGGAGTCCCAATGGATTAAAACTCCTTGAAAAATTTGTCCATATGAGGTATTATAGGCTAGTCGAATTTTGTGTCATCCTATGGGCTCATCATGCAATTCCAAGCCTAATTGGGCTTTAATTAATTAAATGAGCAATTAATTAAGATCTCAATTATTTATAGGAGAAAAATGGGCGGAATTGAATTTGAATTTAGGTTCAAGTTCCCTGAGAAATTCTCTACATCATGAAAGGCCTTAGCAAAAAATTCAACGATCGATTATGAGCCTGTCTCGGCTTTCAAGTTCAAATTGAGCCTCTATCAAATCAATTAATTATTGTCTAAATTTTGCTATTTAAATAGGATTAATTACATTCAAAAAATGAACTCCAATAATCATGGAATTTGATGAGTTCAAGTAACCTCTAAATTCTAAGCTTCAATAATTTTGGAATTTTGAGCTCCCACTATCTTGGAGATATCGACTCCCACAATCTTGGAATTTTGAGCTCTCACAATCTTGAAAATTTCAGTTCACATTCTCAAGCTTTTAGCCAAAAATTTGAAACAAATCTCTACCTAAATCATCGGCTGATTCAATCCCTTCCTTGCCTTTCAAATAAAAATGAAGGTGAATGCAATGCATGAATGATTCAACTTACTTTTGGTAAGAATTAAGATTAGTTCTAATTTCATATGCAAATGATAATGATTAAAAGGTCACCCAAAATTTAGGTGTCAACAGGACCTACTATATGCACATGTATCAAGGTCCTCCTAATAATCCTCCAAGGTGAATCTTCTTCAACTCCAATCTATTTGTGAATTTTCTCATGATTTTGGACCAGTACTGGCATTCTCCAACCACGCATAATGACCCTAACATGTCTAGACCAGATTCGTCATGTGCGGCCACGACTACGCCATGTTGGGATCTCGATAGACATGTGTAGGAAAATAAAACAAAACTAAAGAAAGACAAGTGCAGCGGAAATAGAATCTGCACACTTATCTCCAGAGGTGATATTCGCGTGTTTTAGTCGAAAATCACATTCAAGAGAGAGGTTAACGGCTTACCTCTCGTAGCTTGCCTTACACAATTTGGTTTAGATGTTTTCCATTTTAGTCCCACAAGTATCAGACCTATAGTTCAGACACACCACCAAACGATGAATGAAAGATGGAGCTTTCAAAGATCACCACCTTGATTGTGTTAGAAATCCCTTAGTAATATTAGTCAGAATGAGGCGTAATAGCAGCATGACGAGGGTAAGGATTCAAGAGGAGTTTTTGATCTGATGAACATCATCCGAATGAACTAACGTCAACTACTTATAGCAGAGAAGAGAGATAGTCAGTCAGTTTAGGGTCTGACATGTGTCCGACACATGTCGGACATGTGAATATGTGCCCCTCATGGATGTCCTATTTTGGCCTTTTTCTTTGTCTAAACCGAATTTTTCAAGTAAATGGCTAAATTGGGACCTTGTTCAAAATGATTGTAAACATATTTGCAATACCGACTTCCTCATTCAACATCGTCATGTATTGATTTTGGTGTGTGACATCCCTATGTTTATTGGCAAGCTGCTAGTAAGACATACACTAATATATTAGTACTTTCAAGAGAACTGATTATCCCTATCAGCTTCCAAGTCTTACAAGCCATGAGTGATATCTAGTAATATGTCACGGCTATCGTGACATTCTAAAATTTGACCCATTTTCGGGATTCAGGAAATGAATGGACAACTCATGATGCGCTTTAGTTAAATCTCACTCGAAGTTGATCAATCTCGAGTAGATTAACTGTTAGGAAAAGGCTAGCGAGGAATTAAGTGCGTGGACCTAAAGACTTCACCATGGATTGACACTTTGGACATAAGGACTGGCGAGGAATATTTTGAATCATTATAGATAGATCCAAGAATGATTATGGAATGATTTGTCATAGCTATATAATTGGATCATGGGTAATTCCATTTGACTATTGTCTGGATTGCAAACGTCCCTAATCAATTTCTAACGATTGTGACGTCACAATCGTTAGAAAATTGATTTAGGACGTTGCAATCCAGACAATAGTCAAATGGAATACCCATGATCCAATTATATAGCTATGACAAATCATTCCATAACATTCTTGGATCTATCTATAATGATTCAAAATATTCCTCGCCAGTCCTTATGTCCAAAGTGTCAATCCATGGTGAAGTCTTTAGGTCCACGCACTTAATTCCTCGCTAGCCTTTTCCTAACAGTTAATCTACTCGAGATTGATCAACTTCGAGTGAGATTTAACTAAAGCGCATCATGAGTTGTCCATTCATTTCCTGAATCCCGAAAATGGGTCAAATTTAGAATGTCACGATAGCCGTGACATATTACTAGATATCACTCATGGCTTGTAAGACTTGGAAGCTGATAGGGATAATCAGTTCTCTTGAAGTACTAATATATTAGTGTATGTCTTACTAGCAGCTTGCCAATAAACATAGGGATGTCACACACCAAAATCATACATGACGATGTTGAATGAGGAAGTCGGTATTGCAATATGTTTACAATCATTTTGAACAAGGTCCCAATTTAGCCATTTACTTGAAAAATTCGGTTTAGACAAAGAAAAGGCCAAAATAGGACATCCATGAGGGGACATATTCACATGTCCGACATGTGTCGGACACATGTCAGACCCTAAACTGACTGACTATCTCTCTTCTCTGCTATAAGTAGTTGACGTTAGTTCATTTCGGATGATGTTCATCAGATCAAAAACTCCTCTTGAATCCTTACCCTCGTCATGCTGCTATTACGCCCTCATTCTGACTAATATTACTAAGGGATTTCTAACACAATCAAGGTGGTGATCTTTGAAAGCTCCATCTTTCATTCATCGTTTGGTGGTGTGTCTGAACTATAGGTCTGATACTTGTGGGACTAAAATGGAAAACATCTAAACCAAATTGTGTAAGGCAAGCTACGAGAGGTAAGCCGTTAACCTCTCTCTTGAATGTGATTTTCGACTAAAACACGCGAATATCACCTCTGGAGATAAGTGTGCAGATTCTATTTCCGCTGCACTTGTCTTTCTTTAGTTTTGTTTTATTTTCCTACACATGTCTATCGAGATCCCAACATGGCGTAGTCGTGGCCGCACATGACGAATCTGGTCTAGACATGTTAGGGTCATTATGCGTGGTTGGAGAATGCCAGTACTGGTCCAAAATCATGAGAAAATTCACAAATAGATTGGAGTTGAAGAAGATTCACCTTGGAGGATTATTAGGAGGACCTTGATACATGTGCATATAGTAGGTCCTGTTGACACCTAAATTTTGGGTGACCTTTTTAATCATTATCATTTGCATATGAAATTAGAACTAATCTTAATTCTTACCAAAAGTAAGTTGAATCATTCATGCATTGCATTCACCTTCATTTTTATTTGAAAGGCAAGGAAGGGATTGAATCAGCCGATGATTTAGGTAGAGATTTGTTTTCAAATTTTTGGCTAAAAGCTTGAGAATGTGAACTGAAATTTTCAAGATTGTGAGAGCTCAAAATTCAAGATTGTGGGAGTCGATATCTCCAAGATAGTGGGAGCTCAAAATTCAAAATTATTGAAGCTTAGAATTTAGAGGTTACTTGAACTCATCAAATTCCATGATTATTGGAGTTCATTTTTTGAATGTAATTAATCCTATTAAATAGCAAAATTTAGACAATAATTAATTGATTTGATAGAGGCTCAATTTGAACTTGAAAGCCGAGACAGGCTCATAATCGATCGTTGAATTTTTGCTAAGGCCTTTCATGATGTAGAGAATTTCTCAGGGAACTTGAACCTAAATTCAAATTCAATTCCGCCCATTTTTCTCCTATAAATAATTGAGATCTTTAATTAATTGCTCATTTAATTAATTAAAGCCCAATTAGGCTTGGAATTGCATGATGAGCCCATAGGATGACACAAAATTCGACTAGCCTATAATACCTCATATGGACAAATTTTTCAAGGAGTTTTAATCCATTGGGACTCCTCAATATTCTAAAATTAAGAGTTTTAAATAATTAAACTCATAAATTCAGATTTCTAATATAAGGGCCCTAATCTAATTGTGACAGTCTGAAAATTCGACCCAATTATCGGAATTTCAGTATAGAATGGATATATTTCATTAGTACGCTCTAATCGATTTCACTCGGAATTAGCTACTCTGAGACGACTAACGAAGGGGAATGGCTATCTAGGAAATTTTCCTAAACAGCCGCCCGTTGGTCTGAGATTTGACAGAGTCGATATTAACGATTTGGCCAGCAAAATGAATTCTGATTTTGGACAATCGAATTTTTATGATGGTTACAACGAAGAATTGGATTTATCTGCAGAAGCGTCGCCGGTCGGGCGGACAGCCGATGAACGTCACGAAGCAAGACGTGAATGGAAATTTACCGAAATACCCCCAGTCAATGCTCAGTCCTTAGAATTAGAATAAGTAGAATTATTTTAGAATGGACACGTTGGTGCAGTGTCAATTTCAGCCTGAAAATTTGTTCACGCTCGGGACCGATCGGTACATTTGGCACGCGTCCCGAGGCAATGTCCATCAAATGTCACATCAATCAAATCATGTCACATCAACCAAATCAAAGTCAACTCACACAAGTTCCAAGACCATCAATCAATCTATCAAGTACACCTTTCATTCATAAACCCCATTACCTACCCCACTACCTATTTTTGAATTTTAATTCTTTTAACCATTATAATCTCCACTCTCTCTCTTCCTCACCCCATTCGGCCGAATCACCATCATCTGCCTCTCCTCCTCCTCTTCTTCTTGGTTCCTTCCCCGTCCGACCGCCGGCCACCGCCCAAGACGCCGTCGCCGTCGCCTCTAGCCGCCGTCGACCACCACCACCGGCCTTGCCACCCCTTGGTGAGTCCTTGAGCGTTCATCCACTTCTTTTCGTGGCCATAGAGGCCCTTCGTGGACCCCAACCCGACCTCAATCTCACTCTCTTTCTCGGTTCTCCTTCGGCCACCCAAGACCGCCGCCCGTCCCGTCGCCATTTCTGCCACCACGTCACCACCGTCCGTCACCACCATCTTTACGCTCACCTTGGTAAGTCCCTCAAGCTCCTTCCCCTTCAATTTCATGACCTTAGAGGTCCATTTGAAGCCTCGACCAGATCACTTTCTCCTCTCTCCTTCCGTCGTCGTTTTGGCTGCAGCGATGCTCCGGCCATGTGGGCTTGTCTCACTCGGTTCCTTAGCCTTCTTAACACATGGAGTCATTGTTTTTAGGCCCTTGGAGCCCCTTGAGACCGTAGGAACAGCCCCCGCCGTCGCCTCCTCTCTCTTGGGCCGTGGACACCTATTCGGCCATTTTAGGCCTCGCCGTCTTCGTCGTCGTTCCAGCCACTATTTAGTAAGCAAACCCACTAATCTTAGCCTAGGAATAATGTATGTATGATTGGTTTGGTTGATAGCTTGCTTAGTGTATGTAAATCGACTAGAAATCGCTAAAATCATGTAGAACGGTTAGGCCGATTTGAGCACGAGGGAGAACGGGCCGACTCGTGGGCTTGGAAATCTGTTGGTAGGCTTGAATGTGGTGTACGTGGGTTGTGGATGTGTCTTCGGGTGTGAGAAAGAGAGGAGGAATGAGTTATTGGGCTAGACTAGTGATTTGGGCCAAACTAGGCTAGTTGGGCTTAATGGGGCAAGATGATTCTCAAGGCAAAGGGCTTGGACGTGGTCTATAGGTTTAATGGGCTAGCTTGGGATGTATTTTAAGTAAGAAATTGAAGGCCTAAGTGTGGCGTTGGGCCGTAAGTCGGCTGGGCCTAATTAGGGTAATGGGCTTAAGTTGGGCCTGCATTGATATTAGGCTTAGGCAATGACTTCCAGGGCCTATTGGGCTGGTCTAGATCAAGTCTAAAAGAGTTTTTGATGGACCCAAGTGTGAACCATGGGCGAAGATTTGAATTGGGCTTGATATGGCTAGTGGGCCCAAATTAGGCTTAAGGCAAAATGTGAATAAAATGGGACATGGGCTTACATTAGTGGACTTAATGAGTTGATTTGGACGATTAGAATGAGACTTCATGGACCCAAGTTACGGAAGTGGGCCGAGGGTCAAGTTGGGCTCGAGTGAATCTGATCCTACTAAACGGGCCCGATGGGCTTATTTGAGAATTTCGAACAAGGGGTGGCGTTCTTGAGTTGGGGATCGTCAGACGTGGTCCATAGATGATTGAAGATAAAGATTGGACATCTGATCGAGGTTAGTGCGCCAAGAACGATCATAGGGCCAGAGTTGGGCTCAGGAATTATATAGCTAAGATGACACAAAGAGGAGGCACGCTCAATAGGAACATGCTATGCATACGAATTGAAATAATGCGTTCCATTTTAACATGCCATGCTATGTACGTACATTGATGTACTGTCTGGGAACGCATGAATTGTACGCTGTGACATTTAGATGTGTCTTTGACATCGATTGAGCATGAGCATGGCATGCACTATTGTATGGAGCGACAAGGGGAGGACGGCCCTGTAAGGTGCGAGGCGCATGGGATGTGGAGCGATAAGTGTGCGGACCTAACGTACCTGGTAGAGGCATGGTGCGCCCTGAAGTGCGAAGCACGGGATAGTTGGAGAGATAAGTGTGTCAACCTGAGGCGTACCACACGCCGGTTGGGACACGAGCCTGAAGCGTATGAGACGCGGGCCGGACCTTCCATGGTCGCATGTGATTGGTCATTATGCATTCTATGTCGTGCATTGAAATCGGGATATTGACATGCTTTGTTCATTCATCCTGCATGTGAATTATTTTCCTGTTATCATGTGATCCCGGTAGATTGGCCTATGCCCCTTTGAACTGCTTATGGCGTCGTTTCTGAGGGAGCCCTGATGAGAAGTATTAGTTAGTCTTAAACTGCTGGTTAGGGCCGAACCGACTAGCATACCTATCCTACGTTAGGATTAGTGGCGAGCTTATTGAGTCTTCAACTCACTAGTATTGGTTGCCAATTCTTTAGATCCTCGACCGCAGTGATGGATGTACCCCCGATACTTTTTGGACTCCCAGTGGACGTAGAGACTGAGTTAAGCCACTACATCGAGGAGAATGGCACTCTTTGGATCAGACACCTAACCACTATATGGGTAGATCAGGGTAGTCCTCTTTTGGTTCCACATAGGTATGAGGCATGGATGGTGGAGAGATCAGGCCTTCAAGGGACCCGTACGAGCCTTCGATGTCCCAATGTGGAGGTTGATAACCCTACGCTGCTTTGTCCTGCTACCTATGGAGGAGAGATACTCGACCCTGAACGTTAAAGCAGCTGCCATCACTAGGACGGATGGTGATCGATGGCCATGCTGAGGGCGACCCGATGGACACCAAACCGTCCTCTCCAGAGTACGAGGAGGACCCAGAGGAGTTTCCCTAGCAGTCAGATTGGAGCAAGATAGATCAAGATTAGAGGATATGCCCTAGGCCGAGGGGTCTGACCGAGCATAGATTTTTTGGTTGTATTATGACACTCTTTTGATGGTCTGTACCTAACGCTCTTGTCTTATATGCAGTTGAAATTTAGTTGGACTAATTTTGTGGGCGCTTTCCTTGTACCCTTCTACCCCATTATCGTAAGTATGCATGTATGGGTGGAGATTAGCTTCCACAGGTCTACGTTTGCCCGACGCGCCGTCTTATCGCAATGGATTTCCTAGGCCGTCGCGGATCGTGGGCCAGGCGGACGCGAGTGTTGTTGGCGGGATGTCGCGAGCCCGTAGGGTTCGGGGCGTGACACTAATCCTACCCTAGCTAGGTTTGATCATATGGTCTTCATTAATTTCTATTCCTACTAGAATTAGGCTAGCTGTGACACCTGATTTGAATATATTTTCTCTTTTAAAATTAATAGAAAATCCATAAAAATTCATAAATTAAAAAATTAACTTGGGGACCTTGGCCAAGTCTAGGGAACCAATTTTGATTAAAATGATTTTTCATAGTTTTAGTATTTTTCAGCATTTATTTTCAAAAATTCATAAAAAAAAATCAAGAAAAAATGAGAAAATTACAAAATCAACTTTGGAAGCCTTGGCCAAGTCTAAGGAACCAATTTTGAATAAAAAGTGATTTTTTTATATTTTTCGTATTTAATATGTTTTTGAAAAATAAAAAAATAATTAAAAATTCAGGAAAAATAACATTTGAGGCCACAAAAATACACAAAAATAGTCAATATTTTTATTTTAATTCCCCTTTCATGTTGGCCCTCACAAATTCAAAAATACAATTCAGGGTCATATGTTCCTTCACGAGCATAATCTCAAATTGGCCCTAAAAAAATCCAATTCAAGTCATTTTATTTTTATTTTTCACTTTTAGGAGTGGTGACATTATCCTCTAATAGTTTGAATTTTCATCTTGGCCAATGTCTCCAGAACGACTCAATTAGTTAAAAGGGGCTTAGTTGAATTTGCATTAAAATCTCAAGGATTAAAGAGCAAATGCCTAAGATTTAAGAGATTATTTTGTAAATAACTAAAAGAAGAATTAGTGGAGAAATTAGAATAGAGAAGGGATGATGGAGAAGAATAGATGAAGAAAATAAGATTAGAATAGAGAGGGAAGATGGAGAAGAATAGATAGAGAAAATAAGATAAGAATGGAGAAGGGAAGATGAAGATGAAGAAGAGTTAGTGGAGAAATTAGAATGTGAGATAGAGATAGAGAAGGAAAGATGAAGATGAAGAAGAGTTAATGGAGAAATTAGAATGGGAGATAAATGAGTGGGCTATAAAAGGAGGAAGAAGAGAGCTTGGAGAGGGGGTATTTTTGAAGAGAAAATTTGAAATGTTGAGAGGATTTTAGGAGATTGAAGAGGAAGGAAAAAATAAATAAAAAGAGAGAGATAATTCTTTCCAAAAGAAAGTCTTGAAGATGGTAGGAGTTTAAATCTAGGTGTTACGATCACCAATTTCTCTATCAATCAACACAAGTCACGAGTTCCTCCCTATCGTTCGAGTCGCAATCTTGATCCATAAGGTGACATGATGTCCGAATTCGACAATCAAATCAGTCAAATCAGGTAACGATCCTAACCATTAAAATCTTCGAGAATGTCGCTACCTCAATGGATTGATTTAAATTTCGATTATGCCATGTCATATTTACCTATCGTATTCGTATTGTAATTTTCTACATTTTTCGCTTAAAAGATCCGAATCTCAAATTGCGGCAAATTCTGCCCCATACTTGGTGGTGTAAATATCTTTTATATTCCATCTCTTACATTTTAATTTCTGCACCATCAAACCCCAGAATGAGAAGACCGACCCACCTGTTAGAGATTCTTTATTTACTGCCTTATTTTCTGCAATTTAATTCTGTACCGTTAAACCCCAGAATAGGTAGGCCGAGCTAAGGCTGAACCACCCATTGGAGGTTCTTTATCTACTGCCTTTACTTTCTACAATTTAATTTCTGCACCATCAAACCCCAGAATCGGAAGGCCGACCCACCCGTTGGAGGTTCTTTATTTACTGCCTTTACTTTCTGCAAATTTAATTTCTGCACCATCAAACCCCAGAATGGAAAGGCCGACCCACCCGTTGGAGGTTCTTTATTTACTGCTTTACTTTCTACAATTTAATTTCTGCACCATTAAACCCCAGAATGGAAGCCCAAGCATTCAAAAAGACAAAAAAAAATGTCATCCATGTGCATTTCATATAGTATAGCTCATGCATACTTTACCATGCCGCATACGTATTCGTATTGTCATTAATACGAATACGTATGCGGCATGGTAAAGTATGCATGAGCTATACTATATGAAATGCACATGGATGACATTTTTTTTTGTCTTTTGAATGCTTGGGCTTCCATTCTGGGGTTTAATGGTGCAGAAATTAAATTGTAGAAAGTAAAGGCAGTAAATAAAAGAACCTCCAACGGGTGGGTCGGCCTTTCCATTCTGGGGTTTGATGGTGCAGAAATTAAATTGCAGAAAGTAAAGGCAGTAAATAAAGAACCTCCAACGGGTGGGTCGGCCTTCCGATTCTGGGGTTTGATGGTGCAGAAATTAAATTGTAGAAAGTAAAGGCAGTAGATAAAGAACCTCCAATGGGTGGTTCAGCCTTAGCTCGGCCTACCTATTCTGGGGTTAACGGTACAGAATTAAATTGCAGAAAATAAAGGCAGTAAATAAAGAATCTCTAACAGGTGGGTCGGTCTTCTCATTCTGGGGTTTGATGGTGCAGAAATTAAAATGTAAGAGATGGAATATAAAAGATATTTACACCACCAAGTATGGGGCAGAATTTGCCGCAATTTGAGATTCGGATCTTTAAGCGAAAAATGTAGAAAATTACAATACGAATACGATAGGTAAATATGACATGGCATAATCGAAATTTAAATCAATCCATTGAGGTAGCGACATTCTCGAAGATTTTAATGGTTAGGATCGTTACCTGATTTGACTGATTGATTGTCGAATTCGGACATCATGTCACCTTATGGATCAAGATTGCGACTCGAACGATAGGGAGGAACTCGTGACTTGTGTTGATTGATAGAGAAATGGTGATCGTAACACCTAGATTTAAACTCCTACCATCTTCAAGACTTTCTTTGGAAAAGAATTATCTCTCTCTTTTTATTTATTTTTCCTTCCTCTTCAATCTCCTAAAATCCTCTCAAACATTTCAAATTTTCTCTTCAAAAAATACCCCCTCTCAAGCTCTCTTCTTCCTCCTTTTATAGCCCACTCATTTATCTCCCATTCTAATTTCTCCATTAACTCTTCTTCATCTTCATCTTTCCTTCTCTATCTCTATCTCACATTCTAATTTCTCCACTAACTCTTCTTCATCTTCATCTTCCCTTCTCCATTCTTATCTTATTTTCTCTATCTATTCTTCTCCATCTTCCTTCTCTATTCTAATCTTATTTTCTTCATCTATTCTTCTCCATCATCCCTTCTCTATTCTAATTTCTCCACTAATTCTTCTTTTAGTTATTTACAAAATAATCTCTTAAATCTTAGGCATTTGCTCTTTAATCCTTGAGATTTTAATGCAAAATTCAACTAAGCCCCTTTTAACTAATTGAGTCGTTCTGGAGACATTGGCCAAGATGAAAATTCAAACTATTAGAGGATAATGTCACCACTCCTAAAAGTGAAAAAAAAATAAAATGACTTGAATTGGATTTTTTAGGGCCAATTTGAGATTATGCTCGTGAAGGAACATATGACCCTGAATTGTATTTTGAATTTGTGAGGGCCAACATGAAAGGGGAATTAAAATAAAAATATTGACTATTTTTGTGTATTTTTGTGGCCTCAAATGTTATTTTCCTGAATTTTTAATTATTTTTTATTTTCAAAAACATATTAAATACGAAAAATATAAAAAAAATCACTTTTATTCAAAATTGGTTCCTTAGACTTGGCCAAGGCTTCCAAAGTTGATTTTGTAATTTTCTCATTTTTTCTTGATTTTTTTTATGAATTTTGAAAATAAAAATGCTGAAAAATACTAAAACTATGAAAAATCATTTTAATCAAAATTGGTTCCCTAGACTTGGCCAAGGTCCCAAAGTTAATTTTTTAATTTTATGAATTTTTATGGATTTTCTATTAATTTTAAAAGAGAAAATATAATTCAAAATCAGGTGTCAACAGCTAGCCTAATTCTAGTAGGAATAGAAATTAATGAAGACCATATGATCAAACCTAGCTAGGGTAGGATTAGTGTCACGCCCCGAACCCTACGGGCTCGCGACATCCCGCCAACAACACTCGCGTCCGCCTGGCCCACGATCCGCGACGGCCTAGGAAATCCATTGCGATAAGACGGCGCGTCGGGCAAACGTAGACCTGTGGAAGCTAATCTCCAACCCATACATGCATACTTACGATAATGGGGTAGAAGGGTACAAGGAAAGCGCCCAACAAAATTAGTCCAACTAAATTTCAACTGCATATAAGACAAGAGCGTTAGGTACAGACCATCAAAAGAGTGTCATAATACAACCAAAAAATCTATGCTCGGTCAGACCCCTCGGCCTAGGGCATATCCTCTAATCTTGATCTATCTTGCTCCAATCTGACTGCTAGGGAAACTCCTCTGGGGTCCTCCTCGTACTCTGGAGAGGACGGTTTGGTGTCCATCGGTCGCCCTCAGCATGGCCATCGATCACCATCCGTCCTAGTGATGGCAGCTGCTTTAACGGTTCAGGGTCGAGTATCTCTCCTCCATAGGTAGCAGGACAAAGCAGCGTAGGGTTATCAACCTCCACCATTGGGACATCGAAGGCTCGTACGGGTCCCTTGAAGGCCTGATCTCTCCACCATCCATGCCTCATACCTATGTGGAACCAAAAGAGGACTACCCTGATCTACCCATATAGTGGTTAGGTGTCTGATCCAAAGAGTGCCATTCTCCTCGATGTAGTGGCTTAACTCAGTCTCTACGTCCACTGGGAGTCCAAAAAGTATCGGGGGTACATCCATCACTGCGGTCGAGGATCTAAAAGAATTGGCAACCAATACTAGTGAGTTGAAGACTCAATAAGCTCGCCACTAATCCTAACGTAGGATAAGGTATGCTAGTCGGTTCGGCCCTAACCAGCAGTTTAAGACTAACTAATACTTCTCATCAGGGCTCCCTCAGAAACGACGCCATAAGCAGTTCAAAGGGGCATAGGCCAATCTACCGGGGATCACATGATAACAGGAAAATAATTCACATGCAGGAATGAATGAACAAAGCATGTCAATATCCCGATTTCAATGCACGACATAGAATGCATAATGACCAATCACATGCGACCATGGAAGGTCCGGCCCGCGTCTCATACGCTTCAGGCTCGTGTCCCAACCGGCGTGTGGTACGCCTCAGGTTGACACACTTATCTCTCCAACTATCCCGTGCTTCGCACTTCAGGGCGCACCATGCCTCTACCAGGTACGTTAGGTCCGCACACTTATCGCTCCACATCCCATGCGCCTCGCACCTTACAGGGCCGTCCTCCCCTTGTCGCTCCATACAATAGTGCATGCCATGCTCATGCTCAATCGATGTCAAAGACACATCTAAATGTCACAGCGTACAATTCATGCGTTCCCAGACAGTACATCAATGTACGTACATAGCATGGCATGTTAAAATGGAACGCATTATTTCAATTCGTATGCATAGCATGTTCCTATTGAGCGTGCCTCATCTTTGTGTCATCTTAGCTATATAATTCCTGAGCCCAACTTGGCCCTATGATCGTTCTTGGCGCACTAACCTCGATCAGATGTCCAATCTTTATCTTCAATCATCTATGGACCACGTCTGACGATCCCCAACTCAAGAACGCCACCCCTTGTTCGAAATTCTCAAATAAGCCCATCGGGCCCGTTTAGTAGGATCAGATTCACTCGAGCCAACTTGACCCTCGGCCCACTTCCGTAACTTGGGTCCATGAAGTCTCATTCTAATCGTCCAAATCAACTCATTAAGTCCACTAATGTAAGCCCATGTCCCAATTTTATTCACATTTTGCCTTAAGCCTAATTTGGGCCCACTAGCCCATATCAAGCCCAATTCAAATCTTCGCCCATGGTTCACACTTGGGTCCATCAAAAACTCTTTTAGACTTGATCTAGACCAGCCCAATAGGCCCTGGAAGTCATTGCCTAAGCCTAATATCAATGCAGGCCCAACTTAAGCCCATTAACCCTAATTAGGCCAAGCCGACTTACGGCCCAACGCCACACTTAGGCCTTCAATTTCTTACTTAAAATACATCCCAAGCTAGCCCATTAAAACCTATAGACCACGTCCAAGCCCTTTGCCTTGAGAATCATCTTGCCCCATTAAGCCCAACTAGCCTAGTTTGGCCCAAATCACTAGTCTAGCCCAATAACTCATTCCTCCTCTCTTTCTCACACCCCGAAGACACATCCACAACCCACGTACACCACATTCAAGCCTACCAACAGATTTCCAAGCCCACGAGTCGGCCCGTTCTCCCTCGTGCTCAAATCGGCCTAACCGTTCTACATGATTTTAGCGATTTCTAGTCGATTTACATACACTAAGCAAGCTATCAACCAAACCAATCATACATACATTATTCCTAGGCTAAGATTAGTGGGTTTGCTACTAAATAGTGGCTGGAACGACGACGAAGACGGCGAGGCCTAAAATGGCCGAATAGGTGTCCACGGCCCAAGAGAGAGGAGGCGACGGCGGGGGCTGTTCCTACGGTCTCAAGGGGCTCCAAGGGCCTAAAAACAATGACTCCATGTGTTAAGAAGGCTAAGGAACCGAGTGAGACAAGCCCACATGGCCGGAGCATCGCTGCAGCCAAAACGACGACGGAAGGAGAGAAGAGAAAGTGATCTGGTCGAGGCTTCAAATGGACCTCTAAGGTCATGAAATTGAAGGGGAAGGAGCTTGAGGGACTTACCAAGGTGAGCGTAAAGATGGTGGTGACGGACGGTGGTGACGTGGTGGCAGAAATGGCGACGGGACGGGCGGCGGTCTTGGGTGGCCGAAGGAGAAACCGAGAAAGAGAGTGAGATTGAGTCGGGTTGGGGTCCACGAAGGGCCTCTATGGCCACGAAAAGAAGTGGATGAACGCTCAAGGACTCACCAAGGGGTGGCAAGGCCGGTGGTGGTGGTCGACGGCGGCTAGAGGCGACGGCGACGGCGTCTTGGGCGGTGGCCGGCGGCGGACGGGGAAGGAACCAAGAAGAAGAGGAGGAGGAGAGGCAGATGATGGTGATTCGGCCGAATGGGGTGAGGAAGAGAGAGAGTGGAGATTATAATGGTTAAAAGAATTAAAATTCAAAAATAGGTAGTGGGGTAGGTAATGGGGTTATGAATGAAAGGTGTACTTGATAGATTGATTGATGGTCTTGGAACTTGTGTGAGTGACTTGATTTGGTTGATGTGACATGATTTGATTGATGTGACATTTGATGGGACATTGCCTCGGGACGCGTGCCAAATGTACCGATCGGGTCCCGAGCGTGAACAAAATTTTCAGGTGAAATTGACACTGCACCAACGTGTCCATTCTAAAATAATTCTACTTATTCTAATTCTAAGGACTGAGCATGACTGGGGGGTATTTCGGTAAATTTCCATTCACGTCTTGCTTCGTGACGTTCATCGGCTGTCCGCCCGACCGGCGACGCTTCTGCAGATAAATCCAATTCTTCGTTGTAACCATCATAAAAATTCGATTGTCCAAAATCAGAATTCATTTTGCTGCCAAATCCATTAAATATCGACTCTGTCAAAATCTCAGACCAACGGGCGGCTGTTTAGGAAAATTTCCTAGGTAGCCATTCCCCTTCGGTTAGTCGTCTCAGAGTAGCTAATCCGAGTGAGAATCGATTAGAGCGTACTAATGAAATATAT
>JAGVVM010009985.1:0-10055 GCA_019149425.1 Psidium friedrichsthalianum | reverse complement strand
TTCGTTTTCATTTGTACTCACACGCTATTGCTCTTTAATTGTCATTGTGCAAGACTAGATTAGGAAACACATAATGATTGAGGCGGGACTTATACGATGCGGTGTGACCTGTGAATCCCACGATACGTCCCACTAACTTGCGAAACCAGACACCTGGACGCTAACGTAGTCCTGAGGCACGACCTATCCTTAGAAATGTGTACGCCACGCAGAGTCACGTGTCCCACGTGGTTATGTCTGTGCTCCGCGCGTGGCCAACACAAGTCTGTGATCATTAACGACTACGCAGGGACTAGATCACGGGGACGGTCCGGCAACCATCAAGGCAATGCATCTGTACGAGTAGACCGGGACAATATCAAACGTGACATGCTCGCATATGTGTTGTGTGTATGCTCACGCAATTACAGCGAACGTAGGCCGAGCTGCGACAACGACCGTAAAATCTTCTATGCTGAGCCATAAGGGTTCTTTCAGTGTTCAAAGATAGAGCGGAACATCGTTTTCTATTTGTACCACACGCTATTGATCTTTAAGGTATTTGAAAGTCGCTTAGACATATGTTGGGGGATTAAATGTCATAATACGATATCCTAACTTCAATCCAACTTAATATCATGAGGCGATATCCTTAATTTCCGAGCGTCACGTACCCGTTGTTTCTCTTGGCACAAATCATACACGATGATGTCGGGGTGGCAACATCGGCAAGTCCTCCGACAGTATAACTTAATCTTCGATCGAACGTCGAGTCAACATAATATTGGTTGCTTTTTAATATTCAATAATACCTTATATTTCATCAAACTACATCTTTGAACAACAATCATTGTTTTCCGCTTAAAATCAGCAATTAATGATCGTTAGTTTTGGGCTTCCTCGACGAAGACTCCAATTTTTACTTGGTCGGCATTTGAAATAACCAGAGTTTCCATGGATTTCTGGATAGCATTGTGGTTGACTACTTGGAAGTCATCGTCGGAACTCAACTCGCCGCTCATCTTTGATTTTTGACACCAAAAAACCAGAAAAAATTGAAAAGAGGGAGAAAAAAACTTGCGACTCGATTCGTCATGTAATACATGCACAGTGATCTAATGACACGGATAAAGTAAGACCTTAGTATTAAATAATTAACATAAGACCGTTGTGTTAAATAATTACTAAATAAAGATAGATAGATAGATAGATAGATAAATAGATAGATAGAAAGAAAGTGGTTCTAGCTACTTCGGGTTCTAGATCTCTCAAGTTGATATGAGGATGGGGATTATCATATGTTATTTCAACTATAACCAAATTAAACAACATGTATAAATTAAGTCTTAGGAAGCATTTGTTTTGCTACAATGACTGGTTTTTGAAAAGCATTTTTCTAAAGTGGAACCCTTGAATCGCCTACAAAAACGAACGAACGGAAAAGAGATTTCCGTCGACCACTGAAATATTTAGACATGAATTGTGCGATAATGATAGCAGTTTTCATTAACCGGTTATTTCAAGCGACACAAACAATCGTTTTTATGGGAATAATTTTCAAAAATTATTTATTTTTCACGAAATAAACGGAGCATTAATTAATATTTATAAAAGAAATAAGAAAGAAATAAGAATTTTCTTTTTTTTTTTTTTTTTTAGGGAAAGCAAACTTCCTCTTTATTACACACGTTATCAGTGTTGACGAAAGTCTTGTGAGGAAAACCAACATTAAATGGGTCTTTTGTCGAGCAGCTAAAACATCAACTTTCCGACGAGGGTATCGGAATGGGGCACCACCAAATTTAAAGCCCGGTTGCGGTCTATATCGTAATATGGAAGCAAGTGTGTAAAGTCAACACCACAATTCATTGAACTTCATTCGAATTTCGATTAACCCATCTCATCATAAAAAAAATATATATATATATTCCAGATGCTTATATATGTTAGACGACTTCAACTCTGAACAAAACCAAAAGGACGACTTCAATTTAGTCAATTAGATCCGTGCTTCGGAAGAAATTAGCTACCGATATCGCGTCACATCGCCTCAATTCTCTCGACGATCGTTTTGAGCATTTCGATTACTTTTCTTTGAAAACTTGCGGTCTCGCGAAACCTTCCGGAACATATAAATACCTTGACGTGCGTAATTGTATATAGGCTCTTCAATTTTTTTTTCAACATTTGACTAGTATTTTCAATTTTTATCTTTTTAACTAAAAGTCGAATCGGACAAAAGACTAGTAAGTCAAACGGTCTTCGCCGGCATTTGCCGGGACCGGTTCCGGCAAATGCCGTACATCCTCAAATTTTGAAGAAGGGAGAAGAAAACGCAACAAGTATACGTTCTTGAGGAGTTACTAGTCTTTTTTGTCTTACTAGTCAAAATAATCTGCCGGTTGGCAACAAATAGATATGTCAAAAGGGGAAATTTGTCAAATTTTGTGCTCCTAATGTTTAGCTTGATACGGCTCATACGCAAGTAAGAACGAAAATTTGTTTCGATGCCGTCGACAAAGCTGCTAAAATTCCCGCAGGCGAATCTTGGAAACGAAATAACGATAGTCGCCGAAGTATATCGAATGCACGGTCGGATGTCGAAGCCGAAACTGTCGATAATCCTACCTCCTGTTTGCTATCTGTGGATTATCTGCAGAATCTATACATGGCAGCCTCAATCCAAGGTGATGTTTAGGGTAGAAAGAAGGTGAAAATGGAATGAATCAAGAGTGGAAACCGAAAGAGAGAAATGAATGAGTTGATGGAAATATATGTTAAGATTCGCCTCACAATCAAGTCGAATTAAAACGTAAAGCGAGGAGAGAAATCGAGACACGAGATTTTATCCTGATTTACCCTAAAACTAGGACTACGTATAATAAAAAATTTTACTATAATGAGCACTTCGTACCTCTCATCACGTCATTCAATTGCAAACGAAAAAGAATATATATAGCAGTAGTTATTCATGAGCTCTAGTACAAACTAGTTATAAAAAAATATAGGTTTAAATCGTAAAAGTCTTCTGATGTTTCCTATCGCAGGGGCTTATCAACCATACCCCCAAAAATACACAATGAATACCCACCATGGCCAAACGTATTGACTCTCGATTGTCGCCACGAGCTACTCGTTCCAGGGGCTCGATTCATGCGAATCGGGTCGGTCGTTTCCGACGTATCTACTGATCTCCAAACGACGTAGGAGCGAGAATTGAAGGCTTGAAGCTTGAACTGATGTAAAAGAAAAGATTTCAATGTGAAGACTTTCTTCTTTGGGACCCCAAGACATGAATTAAAGTCAGCCGTAACAGTAAAAGAACGCGATTTGGAATTCAGTGTGAATGATAGGAACTAGGCAGCGCAATTTGGACGAAGCTCCACGTTTTGTTCTGCTTATATTATCCTCTCCAGCCTTCATCTCGCCAGTGCTCATCTTGTCCTCCATTTCACCAGAAAAGAGAGAATTCTGCCAAATATCATGGCGGGCGGAGACGCCACGGAAAGTTCTCTGGAGCACACGCCGACGTGGGCGCTCGCGGTGGTTTGCTTCTTCTTCATATCGACCTCCCTCATTCTCGAGCACCTCATCGATCTCCTCGCCAACGTAAGCCTATCAATCAGATCATACTGATTTCTGTTTCTTTCTTATTGATCTTGTTTTCTGTGGATACCACAATCGATGAACTTAAAATGAACTTCGTGGTGGCGCAGTGGCTGAAGAGACACCGGAAGCGCGCCTTGACGGAGGCAGTGGAGAGACTTAAATCTGGTATAGTCCTAGTTTCACATCATCACTGGGCTTGGTCCATGAAATTTAATATCAACTTTTGTGTAGTAAGTTTTCTTCGTTCTCCTTTCAGAGTTGATGCTGCTAGGATTCATATCGCTGCTCTTAGCGGCGACCCAAGAATCAATATCGAACATCTGCATCTCCAACAAGCTCGCAGACACCATGCTTCCCTGTAAGAAGCAATCCTTGGAGTCCGCCGAATCGACGGCGAAATTCCAAGTCGAGCGCTTCTTGGGGGAGATGGTATGGGCGGCAGCATCTGCAAACTCATCGACCGCAGTCAGCGGAGCCACGTCTCGGAGACTTCTATGGCCTCCGTGGCGGCAACTGGCGGATGAAGAAGACACGACCACGGCGACGGCAACAAACAGCACAGCCACCGATCCTTGCTCACAGGTAGAGCGTTGATAATATTTAGTTTATAATCCAAATGTGGCGGAAAAAATCGGTCTTTCTGTCGACAAACAGTGGTTATTTAGTTGGCAGGTTCATGAAGAAACACTTATCCACGAATATCATCGTATCGGCAGCTCGTCGATTATCGGAAGACAGACATTAACTAGTTCATACAGAAATAAAATGTCGCAGTCGAATCCTTAGGCATGACCCACTGAAGACCTAATAAAAAATTGCAGGGAAAGGTGTCATTGGTGACCCCAGAAGGGATTCAGCAGCTCCAGATCTTCATCTTCGTGCTGGCGGTTATGCAGATTGTGTACAGTGTTATCACCATGGGTTTGGGCAGATTGAAGGTAATTAAACATTTCATTAATCTCCTCGAAGTACTTGCACTTAATATACAACAGAAATTAGAAGTTATTACAGACCAAAGCTTCATGAGTTTCGATTTTGATATCGATAAAAATTTGTCAGATGAGGCGATGGAAAGCTTGGGAAAGAGAAACTCAAACTACCGAATATCAGGTCGCCAATGGTACGTTCATTTTATACAATAATCTTTTGACTGTACGAAATTTGTGTATTTATTTTAGTAATACCACGAGGGACGGAGAGCGAAAAGATAAAAAACCCGCTTTCCCGTTATTTTACACAAGACATAAGATAGATCATTGTAATTCTATTTTGTGGGTCGAGTTTAGATGAGTCAAATTAGATATTTTCCTCCTATGGTATTTACATATGATGACGGTATCATCTGGGAGTTCCTCAATTTGAGAGACAACGATCTTTTAGTCCATTCAATGGGCAAGTCTCGAATGGAGGGCCATTCTCGGATCTTGGAAAAAACAATTAATTAATATAATCTCCAGAATCAGGCGTTCATCCATTTAGTTGGCTTGCATTCTTTCCCGCTACCAAGTTTTGAACCTTTGACTTCAGTGTCCAGAGAACTTGGAGACGCGGAAACAGATTAGTCAATTGCGGTTCAGCAAAGGCAATAATAATTTGGTTGATAAAGAAGAATTATGGCCAACTAATAAAGTAAAATGATGGGTATTGTCGTTGTTTTTTCATTATTATAGGTAATTGGTTACATAAGTAACCAATTACCTATAATAATGAAAAAACAACGACAATACCCATCATTTTACTTTATTAGTTGGCCATAATTCTTCTTTATCAACCAAATTATTATTGCCTTTGCTGAACCGCAATTGACTAATCTGTTTCCGCGTCTCCAAGTTCTCTGGACACTGAAGTCAAAGGTTCAAACTTGGTAGCGGGAAAGAATGCAAGCCAACTAAATGGATGAACGCCTGATTCTGGAGATTATATTAATTAATTGTTTTTTCCAAGATCCGAGAATGGCCCTCCATTCGAGACTTGCCCATTGAATGGACTAAAAGATCGTTGTCTCTCAAATTGAGGAACTCCCAGATGATACCGTCATCATATGTAAATACCATAGGAGGAAAATATCTAATTTGACTCATCTAAACTCGACCCCAAAAATAGAATTACAATGATCTATCTTATGTCTTGTGTAAAATAACGGGAAAGCGGGTTTTTTATCTTTTCGCTCTCCGTCCCTCGTGGTATTACTAAAATAAATACACAAATTTCGTACAGTCAAAAGATTATTGTATAAAATGAACGTACCATTGGCGACCTGATATTCGGTAGTTTGAGTTTCTCTTTCCCAAGCTTTCCATCGCCTCATCTGACAAATTTTTATCGATATCAAAATCGAAACTCATGAAGCTTTGGTCTGTAATAACTTTCTAATTTCTGTTGTATATTAAGTGCAAGTACTTCGAGGAGATTAATGAAATGTTTAATTACCTTCAATCTGCCCAAACCCATGGTGATAACACTGTACACAATCTGCATAACCGCCAGCACGAAGATGAAGATCTGGAGCTGCTGAATCCCTTCTGGGTCACCAATGACACCTTTCCCTGCAATTTTTTATTAGGTCTTCAGTGGGTCATGCCTAAGGATTCGACTGCGACATTTTATTTTCTGTATGAACTAGTTAATGTCTGTCTTCCGATAATCGACGAGCTGCCGATACGATGATATTCGTGGATAAGTGTTTCTTCATGAACCTGCCAACTAAATAACCACTGTTTGTCGACAGAAAGACCGATTTTTTCCGCCACATTTGGATTATAACTAAATATTATCAACGCTCTACCTGTGAGCAAGGATCGGTGGCTGTGCTGTTTGTTGCCGTCGCCGTGGTCGTGTCTTCTTCATCCGCCAGTTTGCCGCCACGGAGGCCATAGAAGTCTCCGAGACGTGGCTCCGCTGACTGCGGTCGATGAGTTTGCAGATGCTGCCGCCCATACCATCTCCCCCAAGAAGCGCTCGACTTGGAATTTCGCCGTCGATTCGGCGGACTCCAAGGATTGCTTCTTACAGGGAAGCATGGTGTCTGCGAGCTTGTTGGAGATGCAGATGTTCGATATTGATTCTTGGGTCGCCGCTAAGAGCAGCGATATGAATCCTAGCAGCATCAACTCTGAAAGGAGAACGAAGAAAACTTACTACACAAAAGTTGATATTAAATTTCATGGACCAAGCCCAGTGATGATGTGAAACTAGACTATACCAGATTTAAGTCTCTCCACTGCCTCCGTCAAGGCGCGCTTCCGGTGTCTCTTCAGCCACTGCGCCACCACGAAGTTCATTTTAAGTTCATCGATTGTGGTATCCACAGAAAACAAGATCAATAAGAAAGAAACAGAAATCAGTATGATCTGATTGATAGGCTTACGTTGGCGAGGAGATCGATGAGGTGCTCGAGAATGAGGGAGGTCGATATGAAGAAGAAGCAAACCACCGCGAGCGCCCACGTCGGCGTGTGCTCCAGAGAACTTTCCGTGGCGTCTCCGCCCGCCATGATATTTGGCAGAATTCTCTCTTTTCTGGTGAAATGGAGGACAAGATGAGCACTGGCGAGATGAAGGCTGGAGAGGATAATATAAGCAGAACAAAACGTGGAGCTTCGTCCAAATTGCGCTGCCTAGTTTCCTATCATTCACACTGAATTCCAAATCGCGTTCTTTTACTGTTACGGCTGACTTTAATTCATGTCTTGGGGTCCCAAAGAAGAAGTCTTCACATTGAAATCTTTTCTTTTACATCAGTTCAAGCTTCAAGCCTTCAATTCTCGCTCCTACGTCGTTTGGAGATCAGTAGATACGTCGGAAACGACCGACCCGATTCGCATGAATCGAGCCCCTGGAACGAGTAGCTCGTGGCGACAATCGAGAGTCAATACGTTTGGCCATGGTGGGTATTCATTGTGTATTTTTGGGGGTATGGTTGATAAGCCCCTGCGATAGGAAACATCAGAAGACTTTTACGATTTAAACCTATATTTTTTTATAACTAGTTTGTACTAGAGCTCATGAATAACTACTGCTATATATATTCTTTTTCGTTTGCAATTGAATGACGTGATGAGAGGTACGAAGTGCTCATTATAGTAAAATTTTTTATTATACGTAGTCCTAGTTTTAGGGTAATCAGGATAAAATCTCGTGTCTCGATTTCTCTTCCTCGCTTTACGTTTTAATTCGACTTGATTGTGAGGCGAATCTTAACATATATTTCCATCAACTCATTCATTTCTCTCTTTCGGTTTCCACTCTTGATTCATTCCATTTTCACCTTCTTTCTACCCTAAACATCACCTTGGATTGAGGCTGCCATGTATAGATTCTGCAGATAATCCACAGATAGCAACAGGAGGTAGGATTATCGACAGTTTCGGCTTCGACATCCGACCGTGCATTCGATATACTTCGGCGACTATCGTTATTTCGTTTCCAAGATTCGCCTGCGGGAATTTTTAGCAGCTTTGTCGACGGCATCGAAACAAATTTTCGTTCTTACTTGCGTATGAGCCGTATCAAGCTAAACATTAGGAGCACAATTTGACAAATTTTCCCCTTTTGACATATCCTATTTGTTGCCAACCGGCAGATTATTTTGACTAGTAAGACAAAAAGACTAGTAACTCCTCAAGAACGTATACTTGTTGCGTTTTCTTCTCCCTTCTTCAAAATTTGAGGATGTACGGCATTTGCCGGAACCGGTCCCGGCAAATGCCGGCGAAGACCGTTTGACTTACTAGTCTTTTTGTCCGATTCGACTTTTAGTTAAAAAGATAAAAATTGAAAATACTAGTCAAATGTTGAAAAAAAAATTGAAGAGCCTATATACAATTACGCACGTCAAGGTATTTATATGTTCCGGAAGGTTTCGCGAGACCGCAAGTTTTCAAAGAAAAGTAATCGAAATGCTCAAAACGATCGTCGAGAGAATTGAGGCGATGTGACGCGATATCGGTAGCTAATTTTCTTCCGAAGCACGGATCTAATTGACTAAATTGAAGTCGTCCTTTTGTTTTGTTCAGAGTTGAAGTCGTCTAACATATATAAGCATCTGGAATATATATATATTTTTTTTTATGATGAGATGGGTTAATCGAAATTCGAATGAAGTTCATGAATTGTGGTGTTGACTTTAACACACTTGCTTCCATATTACGATATAGACCGCAACCGGGCTTTAAATTTGGTGGTGCCCCATTCCGATACCCTCGTCGGAAAGTTGATGTTTTAGCTGCTCGACAAAAGACCCATTTAATGTTGGTTTTCCTCACAAGACTTTCGTCAACACTGATAACGTGTGTAATAAAGAGGAAGTTTGCTTTCCCTAAAAAAAAAAAAAAAAGAAAATTCTTATTTCTTTCTTATTTCTTTTATAAATATTAATTAATGCTCCGTTTATTTCGTGAAAAATAAATAATTTTTGAAAATTATTCCCATAAAAACGATTGTTTGTGTCGCTTGAAATAACCGGTTAATGAAAACTGCTATCATTATCGCACAATTCATGTCTAAATATTTCAGTGGTCGACGGAAATCTCTTTCCGTTCGTTCGTTTTTGTAGGCGATTCAAGGGTTCCACTTTAGAAAAATGCTTTTCAAAAACCAGTCATTGTAGCAAAACAAATGCTTCCTAAGACTTAATTTATACATGTTGTTTAATTTGGTTATAGTTGAAATAACATATGATAATCCCCATCCTCATATCACTTGAGAGATCTAGAACCCGAAGTAGCTAGAACCACTTTCTTTCTATCTATCTATTTATCTATCTATCTATCTATCTATCTTTATTTAGTAATTATTTAACACAACGGTCTTATGTTAATTATTTAATACTAAGGTCTTACTTTATCCGTGTCATTAGATCACTGTGCATGTATTACATGACGAATCGAGTCGCAAGTTTTTTTCTCCCTCTTTTCAATTTTTTCTGGTTTTTTGGTGTCAAAAATCAAAGATGAGCGGCGAGTTGAGTTCCGACGATTGACTTTCCAAGTAGTCAACCACAATGCTATCCAGAAATCCATGGAAACTCCTGGTTATTTCAAATGCCGACCAAGTAAAAATTGGAGTCTTCGTCGAGGAAGCCCAAAACTAACGATCATTAATTGCTGATTTTAAGCCGAAAACAATGATTGTTGTTCAAAGATGTAGTTTTGATGAAATATATGAGGTATTATTGAATATTAAAAAGCAACCAATGATTATGTTGACTCGACGTTCGTCGAAGATTAAGTTATACTGTCGGACAGGACTTGCCGATGTTGCCACCCCGACATCATCGTCGTATGATTTGTGCCAAGAGAAACAACGGGTACGTGACACGCTCGGTAAATTAAGGATATCGCCTCATGATATTAAGTTGGATTGAAGTTAGGATATCGTATTATGACATTTAATCCCCCAACATATGTCTAAGCGAGTCTTCAAATACCTTAAAGATCAATAGCGTGTGAGTACAAAATAGAAAACGAA
>JAGVVM010009984.1:0-19681 GCA_019149425.1 Psidium friedrichsthalianum | reverse complement strand
GTTTTAACCTTCAACTCAACATGCATCCCATTGTTTTACACAAGCCCTAACACGTACAAACACGTACCAAATTTTCCGAGAGGTTTGTTCCCAAACCAAACTATTTGAACTCAAATTCCAACCAACCAATTAGGTAGTTTTTAGTAGAGGGATTAAGAGGGTAAACTTTTCCCCCCCTTTCCATCCGAATTTGCTAAACAGGAATTAAAAAGCAGAAATTGATTAATAATTGGGCCTCGACACTTTTTTTTTTTCCCTTCCCTCAATCATACATTTTATGGGGTTTGGGTTGGGGTAAAAAAGCTCCCTTTTAACCTAGGGTAATGGTGGAATGTTGTGTCGAGACGAAATGGCCAAAAAGCTTTTTTCGAGAACCCTTTTGGAGGCTCATCGATGATGAACCTCCCTAATGGTGAAATCTCATCGACAGCTCTGGGAAGGTTTGCCCTCAGTAAAAAAGTGGGTATAGGAGATAGGCGGAAGTGCCCTGAAAAGAAGGGAAAGAAAATGGAGAGCGAGAGGAGAGAGAAGAAAGGGAAAGAGAGAGAAGAGAGAGAGAGGAAAGAAGGAGAAGAGGAGAGATAGGGGGGTGGAAAACAAAGATTTTAAAAAAAATTTTTATTAATTGAGAGGGTGTTGAATGGGGGTAACAAAAAAAAATTGACACCTTGACGTTTTTCCCCCTTAAGCAGGGTTATTTTCGCGCCTAAAAAAACACTCCAAACGACCCCGATTTTCACCAAATTTGTCAGTTCAACAAAGGAAACCAATATTCGTTTTTTTTTTATAGAACTTGTTGGGCTTCATATCTTGTATGAAGGTTGTTGCCACATCTGTAATATGTTTTCCCCCCCCCCCCATTTACCATCTAAATATTCCCCCCACGCGCCCCCAATCCTCTTACACCACAAAATGGCGTTATTATATTCCCTTACTAATGTTTCAATTTCAAAAAAACAAAGCTCAAGTTTAAATTACCCCGCTCCCATGAAATTTTTATGCCCTCATATGTCACATGCTTTGAAAATGACATTAATTCCCTTTTCTTTAATATTTGGGAAACCTTTAACTATTACCATTTTATCCTTACATTGACTTTAGTTCAGTCCTTTAATTTTCAATTAGAACAAATTGGACCCCTTTACTAATTCACCTATTGATTTTTTTTATTGACTTTGTTGTCATCCTATTACCACATTAAAGAAAAAATTGACCCTTTACTGTTCTTTTTTATCTATTTAACTTACCATGGAAAAACTTATTTGTCTTGAACTAAGATTTAATAATATCTTACACGAAGATCAAAGGGCCTTTTGCGGAGCAAGCGGCCAAGCGATTTGGTTGGGTTTGGCCCAACCGAGTGGGTTGGGCCCGTGAGGTGCCCTAACCGTCACAAGGCAACCGACCTATTGCGACATCCCCCGCGAAAGGGGTTGGGGTAAACACAACTCCTTCATCCCACATGGGCCCTTTAGGTAAAGGGGAATTCTTGGCTTAGCTTTTTATAATGGTGCCTCGAGGGTTTCCCCTTTTAACTTACAAGAGAACGCTTTTTTTTTTCTTGGTGGGGTTTTAACTTTGGCGACCCTTCCCGAAAAATAATCCGTGAAGGAACTGTTGGTTAAACATCCCCAAAGCCGATTTAACATATCTTTGCGAGGGATGGGCCCCAAGTTTTTCCCGTTTATATTTGTTAATTCAAAGAGGCCTACTTATCGACAGCGTATGTTGGGACCCTCAATTGAGGCCGCGTACCAACTGGTGTAACCGGTTCACCCGAAGAACTTTGTCCCCACCTGAGGTGGGAGAGTTTTGTGACTCCCTGCCCTAAGAGGACTGCACAATGTTATTCATACGACTAATCACGCCACAATCAACTTAAAAGAGGAGTCCTTGGGCCCCCCTAGACTTTTTATATGGTTGGGCCTCTTATGCTTTAGCTTGGGTGCATTTAACGTTTTTCCCCCCTTACCTTGTAAGTTCGTTTTCCCCCCTAAAGGGTTTTTTTTTGTATGGTTTTAACCCTCAGAGGAAACAAAATCCATTAACGGACTGTGATTACCCGAACATCGGACCAATAATCCCCTTTTTGTGCGACGTGGGTTGGCCCCAAGTCGTTATAAACTAAAAACACGGAAACCAGACCCATTCTGAAAAACACTAAAGTCCACCAGATGTGTTTACGCCCATAGTATAGTAGTGGTCCCGAATCCCCTTCTGTCCCACCCGATAGCTTTTGAGTGAGGGGGGTCCGGTGATTCTCCCCCAACCTCCGGTCCTTGTGTACCTACAGCCACCCGTTAATTGAAGGCCATCTTTGGTATTTTTCCTCTTAATGGTTTAGTCTACATTCCCCCTCCTAGAACACATTGACTTATTTTCCATCCTAAATTGAGTTTCCGGTGGCGATAGTGCCCCAACATGGAACAAAAAAATGGACCCACCCCCCCCCCCTTGCCCCCAAAAAAGAAGCAATCCACACCCCTTATGAAATGTTTTTTTTGAAAAAAGGCCAATGACGAATAAGGACAACTTTTTGGGCCTATTTTTTTTCCCTTGTTGAGCCGTTTGAAAGCCCTAGAAAAAAATAAAGCTAAAATGTTTTCCCATATTTTTACAAATTCAAATGGTACAAAATACAAAGCCCCCCTTTTTTCCCTATGTTGACTGCCCCCTTTTTTTTTTTGAGCTATAAAATTAGACATAAAACTGCTTGAAACCCATCTTTTAAAGGGTTTTTTTAGGGCAACTTCCCTAATGAAAGTTGGGAAGTTTGTTAAAATACATCCAACACTTTTTGAACTAAGTTTTGGTGACCCTCCCAAAACTAACTTTTGGGTGGTTTTTTCTTTTTTTTATCAAGGTCCCCCTTTTATCTAGAATCCCAATTTCAAACGGGTTAAAATACGGTTTTCTTTTTTTTTTTTTTTATAACCCTAAATGGAGAAATAAAGAATTGCAAATTCCATACAATTAAAGCCAATTTTTTAAGACGTTTTTTTTTACTGTGCCAATAGAGGGAAAATAAGTTTTTACCTCACATAATATTAAATTGAGGATAATTAGTAAAATTGCAAGCTTATTTGATGTTATCTGGGAAGGGGGAGGGAAAGAGGAAAGGGAAAAGGGGGAAGGAGGGAAAGAAAACCTGGGGACAGGGAGGGGGAAAAAAACGGGAAAAGAATGGGGGGGGAAAAAAGAAGGGGGGAAAAGGAAAGTGAGGAGGACAAAAAAGACATGAGTGACAAATGTGAGGATTATTCTAACACCTTCCCCTACTTAAGGAATTCCACCAAGAAGAGATAATTCACTATACCAACTTAGTTTTTAATTTTTTTTGGGAGAAACAAATGAGTAACAATATCATTCTTGGTTTGATCCCGTGACCTTATTAGATGCTATTTTTTAATTACCTTTAGTTTAGATCTTTATAGCTGATGCCTGCAGATGAGATTATGATACTAAGGAGCCACTATGAATGGTGGTTATATTGGGAAACTTATTGAAAATTACCTAAAAGATCACGTACCCAATTAGCTTATACAAATATAGGTGTAAACGATAACTAAAAAGACTCCTAAAGAATTGATAGTTTTTAAACCAGAATTGGTTAGCCAAGGGTTTTTTCACTTAGACAGACGCAAGGCCATAAACTATGAAAGCCTACAATTTCACCCAATCTCTTTTTTTAAGGATTTCCTTTTATATTCCCGAAGTAATTTTCATGACTTTTAATCAACATTAATCATTTTTTATTGTTTTTGGAGTTTAACACCATAGCGATTAGTAAAGACCCCCATCCCCTTTCTCGTACGTACGCATTAGACATAAAGACCGCCCTCGTTAAATACTGACATTCGTGTACATGTCACTACATGGGCGTGGGGGGGGGTCGGGGGGTTTATTAGAAAGATTCTACACTTCTATGCTGGTGTAACTCCAACATAAAATGAGTTCGTTAAAGTCATGGATTACTTCGAAGAATGAGCTGTGAAAAGATGCGATTGTAAATATGTAGCGCGCTATACTAGTCTTGTTTCATTGCGCGGTATACAGCGAGCTATCCCGTGGCTACCAATCTGTTTTTAAACTTCAAATAAATTCCTTAGGAGTCTTGGTTAGTATCGACAATCCTATTTGTACACAATAAACTAATGGCTCGTGATCTTTAGTACTTTCTAATAAGCTTCCAAACACAAATTATCCTTCTCAGAGCTAGTCGTCATCTTCATGCATCAATCTATGACTACATACCTAAATCACAGGTGTTAAAAATAAAACATATACATAAGATCACACACATACTATCAACCATAGAATTTGATAGTGTCTACTACCATCTTTGTTTTCTTTTAGTTTCCTCCCGAATTTAACCACACTATGTTGTACTAGCTATTATCTCTTCTTGTGGTGATTTCCTAAGTAGAGGTTTGTGAAGCAACCTCATCATGCAACTTAAGAGTTTGAGAAACCTTCATCAAGAGTTGTCTAAAAAATTGGATCCTGGACCTCAATAAGCTCAATGTGTAGTGTGGAATGCTCCATTGTCCTTTTCTATAGGAAGAAAAGAAGATACATCAATATCTGCCATACTATTATCCTCATAATCTGTGAGCAACTATCCTCTTTGGTCAACATAAACTCTAATCATTTTGCTATCTATGATTTTGCAAATTCTTATTTCGCCATTAGGGTTATAAAACCTATACCCGTTTGAATTATCTAGATAAGACATGAAATAACACCAAGTAGTTTTGGAGTCCAACTTAGTCAAGTTGGATTATACAACTTCACTTCTATAGGACGTCCCTAAACCTTAGATGGTTCAAGCTAGGTTTTTCTAATTTATAGCTCAAAAGATTCAATGGAATAGCTTTGTATAGTACATGATTTAAAATGAACATAGCTATTTTCTAGCTTCACGCCACAGAAAAATAGGCAAATTATCCTATTCGTCATGCTTTTCAACATTTTCATAAGGGTGTGATTGCTCCTTTTGGCCAGACCATTTGTTCATGTGACATCCACGACTCAATTTAGATGAAATTAGTAAATGTTGTTCTAGAGGGAATGTAGACTAACCATTAAAAGTAACAAGATGGCCTAAATAACGGCGAAGGTAACACAGACCGAGGTGAGAATCACCGACCCCACTCAGCTAAGGCTGGACAAGGGTCGACCACTACTCTACTATGGCCGACCACATCTGACTAGTGTCAGATGGGGCTGGTCGTGTTTAGTTATAACGACTTGGGCCACCACTCGCAGATATTGTCCGCTTTGATACACAGTCCTCATGATTTTGTTTCTCTGAGGTTTACCCATACAACCCTCAGAAAACGCATCTTACAGTTAAGGGGAACGCAGCACCATATAAGCTAGCCCAAGACTCCCTCCATAAGTGATGTGCGATGAATAATTGTGCACATCCTCTTAGCAGGATGTTCACAACTCTCCCCCCTCAGTGGGCACAACGTCCTCGCTGTGCACCGCGTACACCAGTGAGCGCCCATTGAGGTCCCACGCTGTCGATAGTCGGCTCTGATACCATTATAACGACTTGGGCCCATCACTCGCAAGATATATCCGCTTTGGATACACAGTCCTCACGATTATTTTTTCTCCGAAGTCGCCAATATAACCCCCAAGAAAACGCGTCTTGTAAGTTAAGGGGAACCTAGCACCATATAAGCTAGCCCAAGATTCCCTCCCTAAGCCATGTGGGATGAAGAGTTGTGTACACCCCTTCAGCGGGATTCGCACTAGTCGGTGCTGTGACGGTAAGGGCACCTACGGCCACCCACTCGGATTGGCCAACACCATCGCTTGGCCGCTTGCCAAAAGCTTTGATCTTCGTAATTATTAATCTTAGTCAAGAATAAGTCCATGGTAAGTTAATAGATAACAGTAAGTCAATTTTCTAATGGATAAGGATACACAAGTCAATAAAAATCAATAGGTGATAGTAAGTCAATTTCTAATGAATAAGGATGCACAAGTCAATTGTAAGTGAATGGTAATAGTAAGTCAATTAGATAAGATTAATGTCATTTTCAAGCATTAATATGATGGCATAATTCATGAGCGAATTAACTGAGCTTGAATTGAATCATTAAGGAATATAATTTCCATGTGGTTACTAGAGATTGGCGCGATGGAATATTAGAGTTAAGGACATATCCAGATGTGGCAACTCATATCAGACTATGAGCCGAAGTTCTATAAAAACAAATGGTCCTTTTGTGAACTCAAATTTTGTGATCGAGCGCGAACCCTGCTTAGGAAACGTCAGTCATTTTGTACCCCCATCACCCCTCCATTATATAATTTTTTAAATCTTTTTTCCCCATTCTCTCTCTCTCTCTCTCTCTCTCTCTCTCATCTCTCTCTCGTCTCTCTCTCTCTCTCGCTATCTCTCTCTCTCATTTTCTTTCATCTTCTTCATTCTTCAGGCACTCCGCCTATCTCCTTCCACTTTACTGAGTCAACCTTCAAGCTCGATTGAGCTTTACCACCATGGAGGTCATATCGATGAGCCCACAAATATCTCGAGCTTTGCCATCGTCTCGACAACTCCACCACCACCTGGTAAATGGGAGATACCCACCCAACCCTAATGTCGAGAGGAAGAAAAAGTTGTCGGAGCCCCATTCTTTATCATTCTTGCTTTCTTATTCTTTGTTAGCAATTTCGAGGCAAGAAGTACTCTAATCCCTTCTACTAAACTACCTATTGGTTGTGGATTTGAGTTCAATAGTTTGGTTTGGAAACACCCTCTCGAAATTGGTACGTGTACGTGTAGCTTAGTGAACAATGATGCATGTTGAGTTGAAGGTTAAACCAAGTCCTCTAGATTATGGGTAGTTCTCCTCTAAGGGTGATCGTAGTGGTTATCATCAAATTGAGTGGAATTGAGGTCGTGGTTCATGTTAGGGAGGTCGGCCGAAGAAGTCTCATAGACCATAGTACAATCCTGTATAGTCATGTGGGATTTTGAAATGAGAATAAGGCATAGCGTGCTCGAGTAGTCGAGATGTGTGAGTGGATTGGGACTAGTTGGTCGAGACGAGGCAATAATAAACCTAGGTATTTGGCTTGTATATGTGATGAAGGAGGCAAAGATATAGCTAGAGGCGATGAGGAATTATGAGGAAGAGTTAACCTTAGGCAAATAATGGGGTCATATTCATATAGAGTTCAAACTATTTGAATCGTCGTCATACAAATAGAAGAATGACCTTTGAACATTATCTTGGGGTGGCCTCATCTTGTATGTCTTTAGTGGGTAAATAATGGGACTACTCTATTGATGCGTTAGATGATGCACACATGATTCCGTAGTTTAGTAGTCATTTTAGTTGTTTGGATTAGAGATTTTATTGTTGGGCTATATGTTCACCCTTCGAGGACCTTGTGTTTTTAGCTTCTAGGTATGTTGATCTCACTAGTGACCCCATCTTCTCATTATGGCACCCCTCTAAGTTATTTTTTCTTTTATGGGGAGCATGAGTTACCTGACTATCCCTCAATCCTTTCCCTTAAGCGCGTAATGGTGATACTGGTAGACATGGGTTACACAATGAGGTGATTCCTCTTCGTTTCATGTCAATCTATGTACTGTTGTTGCCTAGCTTTTTGGTCCTTTACCTTTTTCATCATCTAGAATCGATGAGAGCAGTAGTAGTTTTGGGGGAGAGGAGTAGTTTGAGGTGATGGCCAAAGGGGTAGATGTACAGGTAAGCTTTTGATGGGTAGACTTTGGAGTAGGGGCGACATGACAGGGACCTTTTGATTGGCCATGGGGTGGTATCATCTGTATGTACTAGGTATGAGTGAGGGAGATATGAGTCAACACTTTTTGATAGCCTCCCGCGTGTTTAGTTCATCTTTCTTCGCTAGTTTGTAAAAGCGATTGTTGTAATTAACTGGAATATAAATATATATATAAAAGTAAATGTTTCCTAAATTTAAATGTGTTTTCTGTTGTCACGACCTAAAAATTCTCCTTTTCAGGTGAACGGATTATTAGGTTAATTGGATTGACTAACCTAATACGCACTCTCCGAAGTCCTCACCGAATCGCGACTTTGATTTTTGTTCAAATGATTTTTGAATTTGGAATCGCCACTAATCATTTTTTGGTAGGCTGATCAGACACCTAAATAAATTAACGAGAGAATTAATTTATTCCTTGCGAACCAGAGAAAATGAGTTGGGGGAAATTGGTTACGCTAGATCACTCTAACGCCCTTTCGATACTATTTTATTTCATGAAAACTCATTTGGGATGATTGGAAAAAATTTAGGTCAAACTACCAGAAGGGTAAAAATGGTCATTTTCTAGACTTGGAGAGTGAAATAATCAAGAATAGGATTGGCTAGTTGAAATGGCCTGTTTCCTAATTTTGGAATTTTTCTGAATTTTCTGGAATTTTTTTAAGAATTTTTTTCCTTCTTTTTTTTTT
Source organism: Psidium friedrichsthalianum (assembly GCA_019149425.1). Taxonomy (NCBI): domain Eukaryota; kingdom Viridiplantae; phylum Streptophyta; class Magnoliopsida; order Myrtales; family Myrtaceae; genus Psidium; species Psidium friedrichsthalianum. The sequence continues at coordinate 11,216 of JAGVVM010009984.1, read as the reverse complement.
GCTTTCTTTTAAATCGTCGATTGGTCAACCCATGTTGACCACGCGAACCCTCGTCGAAGAAGATGACAGGCGGATTGCCGGTCGGCCAATATTTCCAGGAACTCGTCGAAAAATCGCAACTGAGGCCTAAAATGTTCATTTCGAGCTCCCGTTTCGCCTCAACCTAACCTAATACGCACTCTCCGAAGCCCTACCGAATCGCGACTTTGATTTTTGTTCAAATGATTTTTGAATTTGGAATCGCCACTAATCATTTTTTGGTAGACTGATCAGACATCTAAATAAATTAAGGAGAGAATTAATTTATTCCTGCGAACCAGAGAAAATGAGTTCGGGGAATTGGTTACGCTAGATCGCTCTAACGCCCTTTCGATACCATTTTATTTCGTGAAAACTCATTTGGATGATTGGGAAAAATTTAGGTCAAACTAACCAGAAGGGTAAAATGGTCATTTTTCTAGACTTGGAGAGTGAAATAATCAAGAATAGGATGGCCAGTTGAAATGGCCTGTTTCCTAATTTTTTGGAATTTTTCTGAATTTTCTGGATTTTTTTTTAGAATTTTTTTCCTTCTTTTTTTTTTTGCTTTCTTTTAAATCATCGACTGTCAACCCATGTTGACCAGCGAACCCTCGTCGAAGAAGATGATCGACAGATTGCCGGTCGGCCAATATTTCCAGGAACTCGTCGAAAAATCGCAACTGAGGCCTAAAATGTTCATTTCGAGCTCCCGTTTTCGCCTCAACCTAATCTATACCAACATACATGAATTATAACTTCGATTTAGCATGAAAACTAGCCTTCTTGAACCCAAGCAGTCGTGAATTTTTCGGCGAATCTAATCTCCATATTTTCATGCTCGAACTTCCATCCAATCGGCTAGCAAACATCTAGAAAGTTTAGGAGACTTACCTCATTGTCGCGCGAGCTTGGGCAGAAACGGGGTCGAACAGTTAAGGGCACGAGCGTCTTCACAGGCGAACCACCTGCAGATCCCGAGCTCTTGGTAAGCTTGGCTTGTTGAAGAGGATCCAACGACTGAGACACCATTTGAGGCGGCGTCAATGGTTCTAGTCATGCCTCTAACATTGCGCTTGACTTTTTTCACTTTATTCTCATTGATCAGTGGTGAATGATGAGCTGCTCCCTTGGCTACTTCACAATTAGCAGGGGCAAGAGCAAATTCACCAAAAAAATTAGAATCCGTAGCACTGCCCCTCTGTTCTTTCTCAGTGCTCCACTCAAGATGGCGATTCGAATCTTCCAGCCCCCCTGATTCCCTGTCAAGGCCTTAATGTTCCCCACTTCGCTCATTGACAGGGCAAACATCTTCCAGAAGTCCTCGAACGAAGCTTCAAACTCCTGAGCGATCTGGGAAGTGTCGCTGCCGAGGGGCGAGCTGTTAGTTAATGCCAAGGAGAGCCTGGTGGTTCAGGAGCCTGGTGTAGAAGGAGTTGTTGAATGTGTAGCTCGAGCCTAAGTAAGGGTCAAGGAACACCAAAGGGTCACCTCGGTTCTTTGACTGTGGTGGGCATTGACTCCTCATTTGGGTCAAAAAGGATGAGTCCATATTCGGGTCTGGCTTGCTAGTGTTGTTGAAATTGTATAGCCTGTCTGCGATGTAGCTGCAGTGAGTCTTGCCCATTGAATGAGCCCTAAGGAGAGTGGCGAGGTCCAACACATCCAAGCCTCTCAATTTGAAGTAAGCGAGCGCCTTTTGCCACGAAATGGATGGCGATGGGAGGTCCACCGATGCTTGGACGATGACATCCCATCCCTTCTCCTTGTCAGGATAGGGTACGATGGTGCTGCTGCCAAGTGAGTAGCATCCCTAGTTGCAAGGTTGAGAATGTCAGCACAAGAGACAACTCCTAGACAACGTGTTCTAGGACTTGCTTCATCTTGTCTATCACCAGCGTACGAAACCCTTTAATCCCTAAGTCTTTGTGCTGTTGCTTTCTCTAAATTTGGCCCATCCAATAGGATTGATGCATCACACCCTGTGACGAAGCAATCAGAATAGAGCATTCAGATGAGCTTGGGAGCGAGGCTCCTGTCTTGCTTCCAATAGAACTCGACCTGGTGCCTCACGTACCTTTCGGTGTCACGACACAAGTTCCAATAGTAATGCCACTGCAGCTTCAGCGACGGATCGATCGTCACCGCCGCCTCGACGTACCACACCACACATGAACTCACCAACGTGAGCGCCGACAGTGACAACAACCACCACCTTGATGCTCCTATTTTGCGGTTTTCCCCCCTTACACCACCCAAAGCAAAAACACTTTGTTTGGCACTAGGCTTTGGCATGTGTTCTTGACTTCTTGCTTTCTTATTATGTGCTAAACTACACAGCACCACAATGCATAGGAAGTTCCTTAGGCTCTCTCCATTTATACAGGGCTTTGGCTACGTCTACGTTTGACTTGACCGATAATGCCAGCTAGAGCGAGAGACATCGTAGATCTAGCCCTTGATCGCCATGACAAGTGGCTTGCTCGGAGTAGAGCCGTCGTAGGCTCGCTGCTGCTCCTCCATTTCGTTTCCAAGCCAGACCGGCTCGGCGGGAATGAGTGTCGTGGCATCCACCACGGCCTTCTTATCGAGATCGTCGGGGTCAATGAACATGCCGAACATCGCTTTGTAGACCACGACCATCAGAGCGAGGATCGTGAAGAATGCCACCGGGGAGAGCCTCGTGTATGCCGTTATTGTCTCCATCGCCACCGCGTGAAGCCCCCTCAACTGTTGCCAAACCATGCCTTGTAAATTCAATGATGCCCCCCCGCTTCCACCAAAGAGCAGTTCACGTGATATCTTTGGTCTCAAGCTTTTGGCCTCCCTCCAGAGTCTATTCACAAGAACTTTATATGTCAAGGCATTTGGAATGCACGAGCGCTGGACCTTCCTGAATAATTCAGGGACCAAATTATACTTCCCACATGCAAACATCACTAGCCTCAATGATTCCTGACAACTTCCAGCACTACAAAGACAACGAGCAAGATCACAATAGAGAGCAGCAGAACCTATTATTCCTCGTTTCTCCATCTTCTCTCCTCTTTTGCCATCGTTGGTCCTCAGCCTGAAGAACTCCCTCTCGGCTGTATCCATGCGGTTCCCATTCAAATCACAACTCGCTCATAGACAGTAAGACTGGTGGTACCGCGAGATGTAGCTACGATTAATGAGCATATCTGTAAAGGAACTTCTCTGAAGTGTCGTCCAATGGAGATTGGAACCAGCAATAGGAGACCGTGCAGTAGCTGACTTCTCATGCCTCGTGGTCACAATATAGGGATGAATAGAGCACTTTTGTTCAGCATCCGCGAGCATCCAGTGATGTCCAGAGGGCAATGGAGAAGGAAAAAATTGATGAAGAAGCCTCTGAAAATTCAAGAAAAGGATAAAAAGCTCAGTGCGATTTGATTGAATCGAGAAGAAGAAAACCGGGAGGAGAGAGAACTTAGCTTCAATATTGTTCTAGGAGTTTCGCCAGTGCCGCTAACTTGAGTCCTCTGAAGCTGGATGGGCATCCAAGGGATAGCTCACTATCATAACTGCATCCTCGTGTCTCATCTGAACATTAAAATCAGGCGCTGGCTGCGGTTTATGCTTATTATTAACCATATCCTTCTCGATTTCAAGGACCTTGATCTTTATCTGGAGATCATTGATATATCTAATGGCATCATCGAGAAGCGATGCCTTGTCCATCTTGGAGATGTTGGGAACGACGGCTCTTAATGCATAAAAGCGTTGATTAAGCTTCTCTCGCCTTTGGTGTTCTGCTTACACATGATTGAATGGTTCTTCCCTCCCTACATCTGCTTGATGGACAACCTTCTTGACAAAGGCAGCACGTCACACTTTTTTTTCGAGGGTCTTGGCGATATAGATTTTCAATGACGTCAAGCTCCTCGCCTGTTAAAGGGACACTTATTTTATCCGGCCAGTCTTCAATTTGCAGAGCTGCCGCCTCTACTTATAGATAGATTTAACTTAACATGAGGGTTGAAAAATAGCAAGTTGTACTTAGGGTCAACTCGTAAAGTTGATACAAGCTATAAGTGTATAGCATTTGTGAGAACTTCTCAGGACAACAACAAAATATTCCTGTAAACAGCCGCACGAGTTTGCTCGAACAAATCCTTTAATGGAGCCGCGACATGTGATGGCAGAGCAGTAGATATCGAAGGGACTGTGAGGGGTGATGGTAGAACTGCAATGGCAACAACAGGTCTGCCGAGGAGAGATTAGCGCATGGAGGAGCTTCGCACCAAGGAAGGTTTCCAGCCCCTCTTTACCCCCTCCCTCTAGTTTTCTCTCTCATTCTTGGACCGAGTCATCCTTCTTCCTCCACCTCGTACTTGTCTTTTTTTTGCCGCGAACCTATATTGGTACCATGGTCTTGAAGGGCAGATCCCCCTATCCAGTTGAACATCATCGGGGGGCCTCAAACAGAGGGCAGCGCACTAGCTTCCCCGTTGATGGGGAGAGAGGAAACCTTTTTTTTTTTTTTTAACGTGGAGCCTTACCATTACATGCTTGGAGTCCAGCTCTCGTCCACTACCACCATCATGATGCTTTTCTCTTTCAGTGACTCCACGCTCCTCTTCAGTGCCCCTCATCATTCTTGTCTCCTTATCTTTTGTTTTGGTCTCTCTTTTTCTGCCGACACTCCCCAATGTCCATCAATAAGATCTGGATAATTTCGTTCTTTTAATAGCAGTCGTGCCCATCCCACAAGACTTCTTCCTTCAAGAGATTTGTCTGTTGTCTTCCGTCCTATTATTAGCTGCAACAGAACGACCCCAAAGGAGTATACGTCTGTCTTGGTAGAAACTTTCCCACATTCTGCATACTTGGGGGGGGGGGGCTAAGTATCCTAGAGTTTCGATAACTCCTGTCTCAGAGCTGTTTTCCGAGTCTTCATGTTAAGTTTTTTTGCAAGACCAAAATCTCCTAGCAGTGATACAAAATCATGCGTCACTAAGATGTTGTTAAGTCTCATATCTCTATGGATGATGTTCTTCTCAAGAAGATACTATAAACCTTTTGCAGTTCCCAAGGCTATTCTCATTCTTTTATCCCAAGTAAGGATTCTGCGAGAGTGTATGGATAGATGCTGATCCAGTGAACCATTGTAGATGTACTCATATACAAATGATCGGTGATTCCCCTCTGAACATGATCCTGACAGCATGACCAAATTTTCGTGCCTGGCTGTACTAAGTACGTTAACTTCAGATTTGAATTCCTTCTCCCCTTGAAAACTGGCACTATTATGTTGCTTAATAGCAATTTTCAACCCACTCAGCTTTCCTCGATAGATAGAGCCAAAGCCACCTTCCGAAAGAAAGTTCTTTGGAGAGAATCCTTCTGTGGCAGCTTGGAGATCTGCATAAGTGAAGTCTCTCTTCCATCTAATTTTTGGACGTCTATTCTTGCAAAATGAGCATTCCGGGTATAATTGGGTCAAGATTAGAGGATAATGTCACGACTACAGAAATGCAAAAATCGAAAACTATAGAGTTAAAATGAATTCTCTATAATTTTTTCAATTAACCTGAAAATGAGATTAACAAAGTAATTCCTGATTCTAGATTAATTTTTGCAGATTTTCTTTAGCCAAAATGAAGAGAAAATTAAAAGAAAAATACTAACTATCTATTTCATATTTTTGTGGCCTCAAATGTTATTTTTCACTAATTTTCAAGTATTTTTGTATTTTTTTGAAAAATATTAAAAAATATGAAAAATTATTTTTTATTCAAAATTGGTTCCCTAGGCTTGGTCAAGACTTCCAAAGTTGATTTTGTAATTTTTCTCATTTCTTCTTAATTTTCTATGAATTTTCGAAAATAAAATGCGGGAAAATACTGAAAATATGAAAATTTATTTTTTAGTCAAAATTGGTTCCTGAGGCTTGGCCAAGGTCCCCAAAGTTGATTTTTTTATTTTATAAATTTTTATGGATTTTCTATTAATTTTTGAAAATAAAAATGCCAAAAATACTGAAAATATGAAAAATCATTTTTTGATCAAAATTGGTTCCTTAGGCTCGGCCAAGGTCCCCAAGTTGATTTTTTTATTTTATGAATTTTTATGGATTTTTTTATTAATTTTAAAAGAGAAAGTGTAATTAAAAATCAAGTGTCAGCAGCTGCCCCTCTTTGAAAGGAAGCTCGCTAGAGGTTCATTTGAAAGACGAGAAGACATTTGGATCCTAATCGACTTAACCTAGGGAAATAAAAAGAGTCGTGATATTTGATCGCTAATACCTCTCTATGTTAGTTCTGATCCAAACCCAGCTTGAGGAGGCTCTCTTGAAATGAGGGAGAGATAGAGATGAGAGTTTACCTGACACTTACCTATCTATCATATGGCTGTTGCCTGACATGAATGCTCTTTAAACAGGCACCCAAAGATTCATTCTAAGGATACCTCGAGGAGATTGAGCTTTGATCCGTATGGTAGGTCAACCCATGGCAAAGTTCCTAATGAAAGGACTCTAGTGGCGATCTATCCTATTTAGAGGATTCGCCTGCATTTTGACCCGTATGGTAGGTCACCCCATGGTAGATTCCTAATGAAAGGATCCTATTAAAAATTGATTGAGATTTGACCCGTATGGTAGGTCGCCCCATGACAGATTCCTGATGAAAGGATTCTACTGAGCGGTTTACCCGATATCGGGTTCACCGAAGAAAATGCATGTAAGAAGGACTTAAAGCCTGTAGGAAGGACTTTGTGCCTTAAAAAAGACTTTATGCCCTCTAAGAAGGACCTTGATGCCTGCAAAAAGGACTTTGAAAATGGTTCACATGATATGGGATTTGCTGAAGGAGTGCCTGTAAGAAGGACTTTTGTGCATGTAAGAAGGATTTTGATGCCTATAGAAAGGACTTTAAAAATGGTTCACCCGATATGGGATTTGCTGAAGGAGTACCTGTAAGAAGGACTTTGTGCATGTAGGAAAGATTTTGTGCCTGTAGGAAGGACTTTTGTGCCTATGAGAAGGACTTTTGTACCTGTAAGAAGGACTTTGATGCCTGTAGAAAGGACTTTGAAAATGGATCATTCTGTGTTAGAAGTCACTAATGATTACCTAAATGTCACCTTTTTGGGTAGATAGAAGAGGTATTGACTGAAAAAATGACTTTTAGGTGCCAATCTGGGATAGAGATCAGGAATCCTGTAAAAGCTCAAACCCGATTTAACTTAGCATGAAGGGTGTCATTTTGGGATCTGAGGAGACCAGCAATCCTACAGAAGCTCAAACTCGGATTATATTCTCCTGTTGCTTTAGGAATAAGCCAAAGAGATAGAGATCAAAATATCTCGAACATTTCTATTTTCGAGATGAACCATGCTTCATTGAAGAAAGTGGATATCTGTATGTGCCGTAATGGAATTAAGCACCCTGACAATTGTCAAATCATTCTCTTGAAAGGTTCAGATTGAAGATATACTTACCTGAGGATTTGGAAGAAATGCCTAGTGATTTCTCGACGACCAGGCTTGTACATTTAATAATCGCCGAATGAATTTCGAAACCTTGGAAGGTAACTCAAACATCGGGAGCGTATTGCCTGTCATGTAGTGTTAGAGGTAACATGTGCAAGCAATTTCATCAATGAGTTCATCGGTTCATGCAAAACTATTCAGCTAAGTTTGCAATGATTAGAAGCAGTCTGTGTAATAACTCATGATGTAATCAATCAAATGTGGATTATGCATAACTATTCTGTCAAGTTTGCATTACCAATTCTGTTCAAAGAGGTTGTGATAGTGTAAACACCTCGAATGTAATCTGAATGGGGGACTTCATTCCAAAAGGGCCTTTTCTCATTCTTGAGAAAAGCTGTTTATCCTGATTGCAGGATTGAAAAGAAATCTCTCAATCTTACCATCATCGTATTCAGCAAGGGTCTGAGTAATCTCGCGATTGGTACGATCAAGCCGATCTAGAGGTCTTGATTAGGATCGTAATGTAGGCTGGGTCAAAGGTTTGCCAAAGGGGACTCTTTTAAGCCAAACCCATTGACAAAAAGTCTTCATTATCTGCTCCGGGTTTACAAGTCAAGAACCCTGCAAAATGAGAGAGAAATAATCTTACTCGTACCTTTTCGAGCGATGCTTAAAATCATTCAATCCTACGTTAACTCAAGTGTCTTAATCAGAAAAGACTTTCGTGGGTTGTAATGTAGGTTGAGATTGGGGATCAAGGAAGTAAAATGCTTATTTTGGCCTAGAAAATACATGAGGTGGGTTTGACATTGGTGATCAGTACATCTTTATCATTAGTCTCGACCTCTAGAATAGTCCTTAAAGAACACTATCATTGTATGAGAATGGTGTCAACTTCTGCTGATACCACCGTCGCTCCCGAACAGTATACATTTTAGCTGAGTATATTTTATGATTTGACTCCTTCGAAGAGTTTTTCTTTTGCAACCAGATCCCATTGGGGATTTACAAAAAGAGACAATATGTTTTCACTGAATATTGTGCCGTTATACACGTGTATATCAAAGACCACACTTGAAGAGTTGACTTGGCAACTCTATGTAGACCCACTTCTTCTGAGTTCTTCTGTTTTGAGGTGGTGCCATCTTCATCTTGGAATGAGCAATAATCACCAAAGGGGTTTTTAAGAAATGAATGTGTAGGCTCAATTGGGCAATGTAAAGGATAAAAGTGTATTGGATAGAGAAACGAATGCTTTTCGTCGTCTTAAGGTACTTGATTCCGTACGATCTTAAAATCAAAGAAACACTCAAATAGTCCGAGCAAGAAAATTTCTAACCATTTCCTCGTACTATTGCTTGGACTACCTCCATTGGCCTCGATGTGGGCTGGTTCTTGATAGGGGTTATGAAATGAAACATCGCTCAAATGAGTTGTCTATGGACACTTTTAGTGTTTGGGATAGAGAAATGATCGCCTCATTCCCTTCGGCTATCGTACCTTTTGCGGGAAAACCTATTGCCTTGGGGAATGCAAACCTGTTTAGCACACGACTCATTGTGGATTAAGATGTAGGACCTGTGTGGAAATGACTTGCCTTTCATCATCCTGTATGCCCTTTTACACATTCGATGCATCATGTGCAGTAATACTCTAAGTCAGAAATTGGCAAATTAAACATGTAGAGAGTCATGTATGAATCATGCATGCGTAAACGCAATACAGATGTAGCAATGTTTAGCATCACGTGCTGTTTACAGAAATGTTGCAAGTATGGACGAAAATTCTCAATAATGGGGAGAATTAGATTGCTCCTTAGGGACATGTGGGTGGAGCGAGCAAATTGGTGAGTTCTATCCTTAAGTTAGTGCGTGGCTCGTCTCTAACTTTGCTCATGCACAACAAAATGCAATAGAGGAGAAGATGAAGGAGTTCGAGTGAGAGATTTTGATGCATTTGGGCTTGGCTTTAATATTGCACCCATCATGGTCGTGAGAGCGGTTAAAAAAAAAAAAAAACCAAAAAGAAGAATGCCCTGCAAGTAAGAAAGTAAAACGGGTATCTTTTAAAAACCAAATGATTTAAAGAAGACATACTCTCTTTTCCAATTCAGGAATTTGCCATCAATATTGTCCCCATTTTCATCAGAATAGATTCTACCAGATGATCATCAATTTTGCCCCTTGGGGTTGTCTCTTTCGACATGTTTAAATGGTGTGTACACCATTTATGTCAAAAGGAAATGAGACGTGTTAGTGTAGTATTGGAGGGATAACTGGAAACGAGACTGTTTACCCTTCATCTTAATGCCTTGCATGCTCCTTTACCACTTTGGCTGGGTCGCGTTTTCCCCGACTTTCGTTGGAGACACTTCACCATTAGGCTAAGGTTGTGGCAAAGTAATTGATTTCGGTCTCGTTCGTTCGAGTAGTTTTTGTTTCTTCTGCAAAAAGAAATGTGCAAAAACATTATTTTATCCATTTACAATATTTACAACATTCCCCCGCCTGGGGATCGAACTTCGGATCGCTTCGTACTCACTGTCATCCCCCATGCCATTAGCATGGAGACGCATAGGCATCCATGAGGGCTTTCTTTTAAGTGTTAACCTTGAGATGGCGCGGTTTGTTATATTGCACTGGGCAATTTCCAACGTCACGGTGCTCTTCAAGCCAATTTATGATCCCTATCAAGGATGGAATAAGTAATTAAAACTCGAGACGACATGGGTAAATTGGAATGATCTCAAAATTACCCATCTTGAGATTGTTGGTGTCTTTCATATTCACATTTTTCCTTCGTTTGAAGCCGTCCATCATTGGCCAATGTCTAACAAGATTGATTTGCCCCAAGTTTTGCTCATAAGAAAATTTCGCATTTGGGTTTGACTATGCTCTCCCGAGGCAGTTTCCAATTCCTAAAAATGAAGGTATTCAATTTAGAGCTGGAATAACTGAGGGTAATTGAACGATACAGAGTTACCCTTTCGAGCTTACGCAGACTTTTTACTTGCAATTAATTCGTCGCGAGTTGTGTTTGGTTTAGTACCGGAATCCAGCATTTAATAGGAGGAAGGAAGATTAATACTTCTTGCTTTTATATTAATTCCGGACCTCTATAAAAAGCGTAAAAATCCTAGACGCAGGAAATAAAACATATGTCAAAGGAATTCGGCGGTGAGTTTGTGATGACTTATAGGGGCTCAATTCATTTAATATCTTTTCCTCCTCAATGACTAATGTAAGACTTTTCGACGTATGGATGAGAGAAAGCTTTCATGGTTGTGCTTTAATCTTCCGTCATCTCTTCTTTTCTTTACAAAAAATCCAAGTAAAGGTTTTTTTTTAAAAAAAATTTTTTTTTGGTGGGTGGGGGGGGGGGGGGCCCCCCCCCCTTAGAAAAAAAAATACGACGCATCCATCTTAGCTATAGGGTCAGAGTACCTCCTGGGAGCCGCCCGGCACCTTCTTCACGATATAGGGCACCATAGTTGGAGCAATCTTACCTTCTAGAAGTAATGACTGTTGGCAGTAACCTTCGGAAGGACAAGTCATTCGCTTTTGTTGGATCTAATTCCGCGACTCTATTAATTGTGCTTTCGAAAAATACGTAGTGAAACGTATCTCTACCTCAACTTGTAGGATTGCCTCCATTTCATCCTATCTTAGATAGATATAGGCAACAAGATGATAGACATAACACAGTCTAATAAGAACCAAAATGCGCAGCACGCCCCATAA
>JAGVVM010009983.1:0-32537 GCA_019149425.1 Psidium friedrichsthalianum | reverse complement strand
CCTTCCCCTTCTTCCTGCTCCCCCCCCTTTTTTTCTCGCCCCCCCCTCTGCTCGCCTATTGAAGAGGGCTTCCTGCCCTTCCTCCGGCAGAAGAGCTACAGGAAATAATAGAGCAGACGAAAAAAGACCAAAACGATGGGGCCAGGCGATGAGAACAAGACGTCCGAGTTCAGTTCAGATGCAGGATTGAACATGCGAAACATATTAAGAAGCTTAGCATTTAGAAGTTCATGACAAGATAATAGGCAGAACATGAAGTACAAGCAGAGGCGTGGATATGCGACGAAAGAAAGTGGTCTTTTAGGAGGGTGATCTCGTGTGGATTCACCTCAGGAAGGAACGTTTCCCGCTGGCATTGGGTTTGGCAAGTTAAACCTAGAGCTGATGGTACATTCAGGTTCGAGCAGATCAAATGACAATGCATATAAGACGAGCTGCTGGGTAAGTACAATGTATCTGGAACTTTTAATGTAGCAATTTACGCATATTATACAGACAAAGCAGAACTTGAGGAGTTGCTCGTCGTGTCAGTGAAATCAGTGAAGAACGAAGCAGAGATTCGAGGGCGAATCGTTTTTTCTAGCAGGGGAGGATGATGCACCCGGTTTCGGCAGTTTACCGATAAGCAGAATTTCAGCGGAAGTCGACGAACGGAAAGTTTTGGAGCTCAAATTCAGTCGGTTAAAGCGAAATGGCGTTCTGATCACAACTCACAGCCTTTGGCTGTGACTAACGATGAATTTCGGCAATTAGGGAACGTTTAGATGGGTTTTTCAATTTTTATTATTTCAGTATTTTAATTTCGGGATTAAGTTTCCTGTTTAGTGGTGTTTTGTTATCTTTTAAGTTTCTTTTTTAGATTAGGGTTAACACCATATAAAAGGGGTGTTTAGGGATTCCAAAGGAGACTTTTTGATATTTTTCCAGTAATTAAACTGAGAGAACGATTATTCCTCTGTTATTAAATTCGCGTGTTCTTGTTTAGCCAATTTCAATCGCGTATTCGGCATCATAATGGAAGCGAGGCGATGACACATATTCCATAACCTATTCATGGGCATTCGATATTCGCCAAGATTTCATAGTAAGAGTAGACGACATTAAAAGATTGATCCATGGTTATCAATCGAACGTCCATTCAACTTCAAAAGTTTTATATAGAAATGGGACATTAATCTTGAAAGATTGCTTTGTGACATTTTTCTTGTAAGAATGATGTGATCCTTGTTTAAGAAATCACTACACAAAATCTGATTTGAATTTTATTGAAAAAGCGATTTCAATTTTGTGCCCTAGAACTTAATTTTGACTTGAAAGAATTTATATCCAAAATGCCTAACCCACAATTGAAAATTTAGATAAACCATCTGTTCGTAGGTCGGATCGAAGGTATTTGAAATTCATATCCAAGATTTACTTATCAAAAGTCATTGCCAAAAGTTTTTAATTGCAAGCTTAAACAATCAAGGCATTTGATTGATTCCCTCGAATTTTCAACAATGAAATTTTAATCGAAATTGAACAAGTAGAGTAAGAAATCATACTCACAGTGCTTAGCGATTTTTTTTGTACTTTGATTTCAGGTATACTAACCATCCATAGACGTGCACATGAGACTAGTGAAGATAAGACTCTAAAAATCAAAATGAATGGTATGGAATCTGGGACCAAAGCTCCCACAATCCTTACATGGCAGATTTGACCCAAGAACACTTGCCCGAGAGGGTTGGAGATCACTAATACTAATCATGAGCGGAATAAATATGAGAGTCTCAAGTGCAATCAAATATAAGATCCTTTCATATCCTTTCTCTATCTAAGATAAACTTGAGGGTGGTCGCAGTTGGAGTTTGACAGTACGTGTGTGCGAGGTGTCGTGATCGTCACAATGTGAAGGCATGCACAACAGTTTATATCAAAACACCACTTCAATAAGCACATAAATAAACATACATCCCCAACTCCAATCTACAAAAAACAAGGTCAACATAGAATCCACCCCTTATTTCCCCATTTGCAAAAAATCTAACATAGTGGTTAGAAAAGTTACCTCACCTTGAAGATCATCTGCATGAAAACCAAGTAAAAAAAAACCATCAAACTTTTTAATGGCTCAAGTTCACTAAAGATTTAAAACCAGTCCCCAGTGAAGTAGCCAAGTTCGTCGCGACCCACCTCGAAGAGGAGGATTTATGGGTGATTATTGAAATCTAGGGATTCGATGCAGTTCGTGGATCAACTTGGACTCTCCCAAATCCTCACCTCGTGCAACTGTGGGATTAAGAATTAAGTTTCGACCTTAGATATGGTCATGTCACATATCCATAGGTGTACATACTTTCGGAGTAACCACTGATCTTTAGGGAAGGTAGATCGAGAATCTCATTGGGCAGCGAGAGGAACCATACAACGCTAATGGAACCATACAAGTAAAATTATCATTTTAGAAGGTATTAGGAACCCAAATCATCAAAAATAGGATGGACCAATTAAATGTACCAATTCCTAATTCTGAGATTTTTGGGATTTTTTGGATTTTAGGAATGATTTGCCTATGAGAGGAAAAATCTTCATTTCAAGAAGAAAAGAGAGAAAAAATAATCAAAATGAGGTTGGCCAGTTGAATGAACCCATTTCCCAATTTTTGAGATTTTCTGAAATTTTTCGAGATAATTTTCCTATAAGGGCAAAATCATCATTTTGAAAAGAAAGAAAGGGAAAAATTGCGAAAAATAGTATTGACCAGTTAAAATGATCTATTTCCTAATTTTTGACATTTTTCTGTATTTTGGAATTTTTTAGAATTTTCCCAATTTTTTAGAATTTGTTTTCTGAATTTTTCATTTTTAGGATTTTTAAAATTATTTTTATTTTATTTTTAAATTTATGAATGCTTTATTATTTTCAAGACGAGTTGGGTTGACCCCGTCCATGTGTTGCAGGAGCTTGGCCGAGACCTTAACGGTCCTGGGTCGGCCGAAAAAACGACACCGTTTTGCGTTCATTTTGAATTTTTGAAAAAATTTTCAATTTTTATTTGATTTTCTAATTTTCCATCTATTTATCAATCTAAGGGCCCTCGTGATGACACAAGGCAAGATCTCAGCTATTAGATCAGAAAAAGAATTTCTAATTTTAGAAAATGGAACAGACAGCTTAGATCATGACAAGTGGCAATCTTGAGCCATACGATCACAATATAATTTTTTATTTTTTGAAAATCAATTTTAATTTCTAAAAATGATTTCTAATTTTAAAAAAATCCGATCGTGACAAGTGGCACAATGACTACAGTCGGATTTGGATTTTATTTTTTCTTCAAAAAATCCTTTATTAATTGGAAAAAGATTTTGTTTTGATAAAAATCGTTGGCTAACATACCTGTCACGTCAGCATTGATCGAGTGAATGACTCGCTGGATAAGACGATCGGAATGGTCGCAACCCAGCGAGTTTGCCAGAACCTGAAAAACAAAAACCAAAAAACTTGCACGGATCTGTCCGATTTCAGCACCAATCAACTCCTAGACCTTCGTAACCTAACATATATGCATTTTGTGCCTAAAAACTAACCAGAACCAGCTAAACCGACGCCGACCGAAAATATGAACCCGACGAACTTCGATCTCCATAAATCCACATTGAATGTCACATGTAATCCTCCAAGCTACATCAAATGAGGTCTAGAAACTTACCTGCATATCCATGGAGCTCGACAACGTCTAGAATAGGCTATGGAGCTCGCGGTGGCCGAAGGATTATGTGCTTGGCTCGGGTGGTTTTAAGCAACGAAAATTCAAAATAAATACATAGGCGTGATCAGGGCTGTACTAGGAGTATTTTGAATCAATTTTTACAAAGAAACTTGAAGGATTGGGAAATCTGCCATTGACGGACCTTCAAGAGCTCATTAATGGTACTTACACTTTTCGGGGATGAAATGATGATCCAAGGGATTCGGGGGATTCGTAGGAGCCTCAAGAAGCTTGCTAAAGTGATCTTTTAGCTCGATTCCTCCCCGAGAGTGATGACCGAAGCTTCCAAGTTTTTATCCCTCCAAGCTCTAATGGCGTTTTTTCTTCTGTTCAGGACCCAAACTCCCTCCCTCTCTCTCTTTTCGAGTCTGTTGTAACTTGTAAGTCGTTTGAATCTGAATCAACTGAATCTCTCTCTTTTTTTTTTTCCCCCTTTGGTCATTGGGAGTTTGTTTTTGTGCCCGAATCCTCTCCCAGAACAGATTCCATTCTTTCTGTTTTTCCTTCCCGTGCGTGCTAACTTGGCTTCGGTAAATTTTGGATTGACCTGGTCAACTGGTTGACCAGGGTCAACTTTATTTTTTATTTTTTATTTTTTACCTAATTCAACACAATTTGACATGTTTTTGCAATTTAATCCCAAATTGAACTCTACAATATGAATATCATCTAGGAATGACAAGTTTTGGGAAAAATTGATTTAATTTCGGGCAAAACCCCCAAATTTTAGTTTGGACATGAAAGTGAAATTTACTTAATCCGAACTCTAAATGACCAAATTGGGCCAAACTAACCCCACCAATAGATTTAGAAAGGTGAAAAACCTATGGGTAAAGGTTCATTTGTGCATGGTTTGTGCTTAGAGTGCCCAATTTGACTTTAATTGAAAATCGAGGACTAAATTGAAAAAAATTTCCGTCTTTTCCAAATTTGCTCAATCTGCGAAAAATATTAAACCAAATACATTTGAAGGTATAAGCATCAAATTTCATAACTAGAAAAAAGTGAGAAAATGAATAGAAAAGACTCAATTGTGATTTATGGAAAACCAGGGACTTAAATGCAAAAATCTAAAAAAGTACGTTCCCGATTGAATTCTTGAAATTTTAAAGTGGAAAAAATGAAATTGGAATTAAAAAAATACTAATGAATATTTTTTCGCATTTTCTGGTCACAAATTCTATTTTCTTATTTTTGGGTTATTTTCTAATTAAAAATAATTTCAAAAATTCGAAAATATTCCAAAAATAGTTTTTGCTCAAAATTGGTTCCTTGGGTTGGCCAGGGCTTCCAAAGTTAAATTTTAATTTTATGAATTTTATTATAATTTAAATAATTTTTTTAAAGAGTAAAATGATTAAAAATCATGTGTCAACAGCTATTTCTGTTTTGAATTGAAATTTCTAGGAGCTCTTCTTCCTGGGCGGGTGTGGCCTTGAGATTCTCTTTTGCGTTACAAACATCCACAACTACGATAAGCTTGTTGGCTAGTGTTGCTCGTCAATTAAATTGATTAGTTAATTAAGAAACATCTGAATCAAGAAGACGGTAGTTTGGCCATTAAAAAAAAAAAGCTATTAGATTGGGAACTTATATAGCAATCGTAAATGTTTCTATAGTCATATCTAACGCGTTCGATAGATGTGCCTTTTTACTTGTATGCGCACGTTCTCCATGTCATCTTAGATTCATATATATAATAAATTAGTAAAGTGCTCCTGCAGGCCGAGGAAAATAGCATAGCCCGTTTTTTTTTTTTTTTTTCACGAAAGCAATAAAGCCTACATACATTGGACCTTCCTCCCTTCTTTTTTTAAGTGACATCTACCGGTGCTAAGTCAAAATGCTTATACACTCACCGACCCTTCTCATTAAATAAATAAAAAGCAACAATTCTTTCTGTGCACTTGAAAGCATAGTTCCCACAATTTTCAGTTGACTATTCTTTCAAGTGCTTATTACAGTTAGCACGGTACTATTTGGGACCAGGGAGAGCACGACGTGCTTTTTCTTCAATTGATTCCCACCTAAGCATTGCATTAACTCGAGGTCAATGTCCAGAAGAAGGCAACAACTAGACACGTTGTCGCCGCTCTCGGTCAATAAATTATTTTTTCATTAACAATTTGTCCTGAAGAAGGCAACAACTAAACACATGGTCGCCGCTCTCAGTCAACAAATTATTAGTTCATTATAACTAAAATGAGAGTGCATCTCATTTTTTTTCGTATCACCATACTTGCAATTACCGGTTTAAAACTGGCTAGTCCAATTTATTATATGTCAAATATTGACTTGGCTTATTCACTTTTGACGAAGGTATTTTTGGAAGTTCGCTTTCTTTTACAGGGAAACTGTGTTAAAAAAAAGTTATAAACTTATTGGATTGGTGCCAATTCAGTATTAAACCTTTTTATTGGTGTTAATTCAGTCATAAACCTTTTGCATTGGTGCCAAGTTTAGTCATAAACTTCTTATTGATACCAATTTAGTCATAAATATTTTGCATTGATACCAATTCAATTTTAAACATTTTGCATTTTTGTTAATTGAGTAAATTCGGCCAATTTTGGCAAAAAATTCACTGACGTGGACGTTGGTTGTCATACGTGAAATGGTTGGTGCTGATGTGGATATTTTTTTATTTTTTTAAATTTTTTCATCATCGATAGTCATAGGAGACGAGGCTCACCGGCCTTGGCCTCCAGCCAGCCACTGATCTGGAAATCGACTAGAGGACGAAGATGAACAAAATTAAAACGAAAAAAGAAAAAGAGTAAAAAATAAAAATTTAAAATTTAAAAAATTGCCCTGTCAACATTAGTTGGGTCCATGTTAGCATCGTCCGGCCAAAGTTGGTTGAAAAGATTTAAATTGGCACAACTGCAAAAAGTTTAGCCCTGAATTGGCATAAAAAAGTTTAGAACTGAATTGACAAAAGTACAATAAGTTGAGGAACTTTTTTGATAATTTTCCCTAATTCATGATGTGTCCATGTGCGGAACATTGTTTGGGAAAATACCCTAACAAGTTACAACTAGGGGTGAGCAAAAAAACCACGATCCAACCAAACCGGATCGGATCGTATCCAACTGGCTAATTTTGGATCGTAACCAGTGGGTACGGTTTGGTTTCCGGTTCTAATTTTCCAAAACCGGCGGGTATCAGTTCGGTTCCCTGTGTCCGGTGGGAATCATCCAACTGGTCCAACCAAACCGGTTTTTATATAATATAAATGGGCAAATTATTTTAATAAAACCATCTCTTAAATGCTTAACCCATCCATAAAAAAAAAAAAAAAGCCTAGACCTGCAAAATGAAAAAAGACTCTATCCTAATCCAGCTCTCTTTGCACTCAGTCGCTCTTGTTGTACAATTCAATTGCACATTTCTTTCTTTTTCTAGTGCAGTGGGCAAATTGTCACTTAACTGGTGCCCTTGGGTTGCTGAGATTTTGATTTACAAGGTAAAAAAAGGAAAGGAAAGTTATAAGTCTACCGTTATATAGCTTTATTGAGTCATATTTGTGGGATTAGCATTCAACTTAATTTTTTTTCATGGAACAAGCGGGTGACATTAGGACCATAACCACGATCCAACCAAGAACCGGACTAGACCTGTGGTTCGGTTCTCGGGTGGATCCATGGAACAAACGGTTAGTTCATAGTTCGCATTTTACCGAACCAGTACCTAACAAACGGTTCTTGGTTCTAGGGTAGAACCATCCATCCTATGAACCAATCACCCCTGATTACAACATATACGGGGAGCCAATCCACTTAGATGAAATTCGCTAATTAATTCACTTGCAAACAAAGGGCACACAAACGTCTACTTGATTTGAATTGTCTTAAATATGAATTTAAGGGTGTCTTCGTTTAGCGAAAAATGAGCGATTTGAAATATTTTTTTAAAAAATAATCGCATATATCATTTACAAAAATATATGAATGAAAAATATTTTCATGGCCTACGAAAATAGTTAGGATTGTTATCAATGATGAAAATATTTTCGGTTGCCTAATTTTTCTAAGCGATATCCTCAATCGTTATTTGAAAAATATTTTTCACAAAGCTCATTTTTCACAAAATGAATACACCCTAAGTTGCTAACATGTCAAACGAATTTAACAATTATTTTAGCTTTGAATTTATGTTTTTCCACCTTTCCTTTCGCTTTGTGTCCTGTGAATGTGATCTCCGTGTTTTCATATATCTTGTGATTTTAGCGCCATTAGATCCTAGCACTAGCAGGCTGTGATTTCCAAATTCGAACTAAAATTCCAGTTTCGGTTTTGCGCTTTGATTTTCTTTAATTACAGTCAGACAGTGGCGGCGCCACTTTACAAGGTGTGCGGGCGATTGCCCCTAGTCAAATTGCATATGTTTTGATTATCAGCAAATATATTCTAAGCATCGATTAATTTGACCCGAAGAAATTAAAATTTTTAAACAGCAAAATTAGCCTCACTAAAACATTAAAAACCCTTGCCACAATGAAAAAGGTCAGACTTTTAATCTGATAAATTCAAGTTACTTTGACAAAAACTAATTCAACAAAACTTCCAATTTTAGTTCTTAAAATTTCTTTTTTTGCGTGACTGTGATTTGGGTTCTCATTAGCATTGAATTTACGTTACAATTTTTTCTTTTTGCTGAAACGTTACAATAAATTCACTTATGCTATAGTTGAAGGATATTTTTAAGTTATATCTTTGGAACGAGTGCCTCAAGATATCTATTAGCAACCAAAAATACGTAAAATTTATGCACGATAATGCACTATTTCTCTCTTCTTCTTTTTTGTGATCATCTATGTTTAACCAATGTCGAGAAGTCTATCCTTCCCAAATAGGGTAATTTTATGTCAATTATGTAAATGTGTTGTGTGATCTAGTTCAGTTTTTTTTTTTTTTTGGTCGAGAGTGATCTAGTTCAGTCACTTGCAAGAGTTATGACCAAAATTGTTTCGCAAATATTGTTTAGTGACACTTATGTGCATATAATTCGCTGTCACAATTGTTACGTGTTTGTTTGCGTGTATGTATGTGAGCTGAGTTCAACGGACGTTCTTCAGTGAGTTTTAGACTATTTGTAAGATTAGGTAGCTAGCCATGTGGTAACTCAGAAAAATTACCAAAAAAAATCCTAATGCAATTATGCTAATTTGATTATAAAGCTTCCAATTGTGTCAATTTAATCTTAAATATTTTCACATTTTGTCAATTGAGTCCATCCGGGCCGTCCCACATTACATGGTCGGAGCTGACCTAGACAATAGTTTTTCAAATTTGTTATTTATTGTTTAACGAAGTGCATTACTTCTGAGCATAAAGATTCCTGGTATGGCTAACCTTACGAGTTTCTTTGCTCTTGACTCTCATGCTCCCAACAATCCACCATATTTTGATGGGGCGAACTACAGCTACTAGGAACACCGCATGTACGTTGAGGCTACCGATCTTCAAATGTGAAAAATTATCCAAAATGGACCTGAAGTTCCTATGAAAGTAGCTGGACACATCGCTGGAAAAGGAGCACAAATTCCTCTTCCTATCCTTAATGAATGAGGAAACCTGATTGATGAAGCACTTAGGCGACAGTCCTTAAATTCCAAAGCAAAGCATCTCCTTTATTGCTCTTTTTCCTTTTGAGTATAGCAGAATTTTTTCGTGTGGTATAGCCAAAGAAATTTGGGATCGACTCCAAGTAACCTTTGAAGGCACTGATAGTGTGAAGGAAATCAAGCTAAATCTTTTTCTCAAAAACTATGGGATGCCCAAGACGAAATCTGATGAGACCATGACTGTAAGGTTCACAAGATTCACCACCATCACCAATGGTCTTGCTCCCCAAGGAAAGATCTACACTGATATTCAAAAAGTAAAAAAGTTACTAAGATCTCTTCCAAGGGAATGGAGTCAAGTGAAAATATATGTTTGTGAGAACATGATGATTCAAGCGATCAGCATGGATGAGCTTGTAGGAACACTGTTATCCTATGAAACAGAACTTCAGAATGAGGATCCAAGCTCAAAAGGTAAGATGGTTATTGCATTTGTCTCTAACCACAGCAATGCAGATGATGTTTCCAACGACAGACGATGATGAATACGAGGAAATGTCTCTCTTCACAAAGAGGTTCAAGAACATGATATGGAAAGAAGGCAGCAACAAAGGAAAAAGACCTACCAAGTATCAAGATGACAAGAAGTAGTACAAGATCAGATATAATTATAAACAAAGGAGTAATCTGCTACTGTTTTCGTAAGCCTGGACATGTCAAGCCTGACTGCCCCTTGCAAAAGAAGAAGAAGAAGGGAAAGTATGAGAAGGAAAAAAATGAGCTCTCAGGGCTTGCACATGGAGTGATACTGGCTGTGCCAGCACCAATGATGATGCTGAGCAAGCCAACGTCTATCTCATGGCCGATTCCGATTCCGAGGTGGATGAGGAAACTGAGGTAGAGTCTCTAAACTTTTTATTGATGAAATACAAGAATTTGTAAAAGAAGTTCACGAGGAACTAAAAAATGTTTCAAAGAAAAACATTCTTTTGAGAAAACAAGTTCCGAGCTCTCGGATGAAAACCTTTCTTTAAAGTGGTTACTGAAGAAATGGTTAATGACATGAAAGATTCTATGGAAAAGAAGAACAAAGCAAATGACGAAGTTTTGCATTTAAGAAAAGAAATTTTCCTCGGTTCAAAAATTCTCATTCACATCCTCTCCATTCAAATTCCTTACTATAACAAGTCTAGTTTGAGACGTGAGGAAGGTGATGAAGAAAGTGATCCTTTTCCAAAAGCCAAACAAAGAATCAAGAAGAAGCCTCGTATTTTGATTCTTGTTTATAAAGACCATTTTCGCAAACATTTCATTGTACCTACTAGCGAGAAGTTCCCTGAGTGTACCATCTGTAGTGTGATGGTCAATTCTAGACGTGAATGTCCTACCCGCAAGGATAAGACAAGTTGGGTCAATTGAAAGTTCAGATATACCTAACCTTGAAGGACCCGAGTTTGTGTGGGTACCAAAGAAAATATAAGTTCTATTTGTGATTTGTAGGGAAGAAAACTGTCCAAAAGTGGTATTTGGATGGCGGATGTTTCTCGGCATATGATTGGTGATCCCAAGTCCTCCATACATTTGACTCAAGTTGATGGAGGGCCTATTTCATTTGGAGGAATTGAAAAAGGAACAACAGTTGGAAGAGGTGTAAGAACTATGATTCGAAGAGACTGGCGATCCCAAAATCTTAACGCGAAACGAAATTCGTGCGATATCGGGAACGAAAATAAGGAAACGTGATAGTAAACGAACATACCTCTAGCCATTGATGAAGACGATGATTTCGTATACGCACGTTGAACGTCTAACGAAAACGGGATCTTTCTAGCTAATTACCTCCTTCGAAGCGATAGTGTGTGCTATCTAGTTTTCTCTGTGAACGTAAGTCTCAAGTATGTTCTAGATGAGAAACTGACGACTAAATAAAACTAACGTCGTAACCGTTTTTTTAAAACTGACGTAGGGGGTTTGGCTTAGATAACCCATTTAAACTGACATCTGCTCCTTATAGATAACTATCTCCCATCAAGAACGTTATTGGGCTAGATGGTTATCATGTAAAATTAATATACGTAATATGGCGTTGATGTAATATAAATGTCGGTATTTTATTAATGTGGGATCACAATTAATTATTTATAACATTCTCCCACTTGATTCCAACATTCATCAACGAAATACTGAACCAAATGCACATTAACTTTATGTTGAAGAAAAACACATGAATCATGGCGATAAGTCCTCTTAAAACGAGTATTATCTTCGATGTATCACAATGCATCTTATCTCATCAAAATCAGCCCATATGTGATAACATAACTTAATGAATAAACCCTATGTTTATTCTAGGTCTATTTAATGAATAAACCCTTAAGTTTATTCAAGTCAAAATGATCGATTTTCTCATAATAACTGAATGCCCACCTTAATTGAGAAAACATCACAACTAAATGAGAGTTTCACAATTTTGTCCATACAAAGAAAATTTACATAATGGAACCAATTCTCATTCTATCTACATGATCCTTGTAACTCCTTGGTGGCATGTCTTTAGTTAAAGGATCAGCTAACATCAATTCAGTGCTAACGTGTTCTATGATCACTTTCTTTTCCTTAACACGTTCCTAATGGCTAAATACTTAATGTCGATATGCTTACTTCACTACCACTCTTGTGGTTTTTTAGCCATGAAAACAGCAGCTGAATTGTCACAAAACATCCTCAATGGCCTAGCAATAGAATCCATAATTCTAAGCCCCGAAATGAAACTCTTCAACCACACACCATGCGATGTGGCCTCAAAACAGGAAACGAACTCAGCCTCCATAGTGGAAGTAGCAACCAAAGTTTGCTTCGCACTCCTCTAGGATACGGCTCCGCCAGCAAGCATAAAATATATCCAGATGTTGATTTTCGAGAATCAACAGAACCAGCGAAGTCCGTCCGAATCCGAATATCCAATTACTTCCAAGTTGTCAGTTCGCCTATACATAAGCATGTAATCCTTTGTACCTTTTAGGTATCTCATCACCTTCTTTGCAGCTTTCTAGTGGTCCATACCTGGATCACTCTATATTTTCCTAACATTCCCACAGCAAAAGTTATTTCAGGTCGAGTACAAACCTGAGCATACATTAAGCTTCTGACACAGAAGCATATGGGATGTTTTTCATTTGTTCCCTTTCTAAATCATCCTTCGGGCACTGGTTCAAATTGAACATGTCACCCTTCACAATGGGTGCTATACTCGGTGAACAATCTTTCATCGAAATCTCTCTAAGACTTTATTGATATAGGTTTTTTGAGACAGTCCCAAAATGCCTCGACCTCTATCTCTATGGATCTTAATGCCAATGATATAAGATACCTCACCCATATCTTTCATGTCAAAACTTTTAGAGAGAAATTATTTCACCTCATATAACAATCCCTTATCATTGGTTGCAAGTAAAATGTCATCTACATAAAGGACAAGAAAACAAACTTTGCTCCCATTGACCTTTTGGTATATACATTGATCCATGGCATTCTCTACAAAATCGAATGAAGAGATAACTTCATGAAACCTTAAGTACCATTGGCGGGATGCTTGTTTCAAGCCATATATTGATTTCTTAAGCTTACACACCAAATGCTCACCATCACTAGAGAGGAACCCTTCTGGTTGTTTCATATAAACCTCCTCTTCTAGTTCTCCATTGAGGAATGCCGTTTTTACATCCATTTGATGCAATTCCATGTCAAAATGGGTAACCAATGCCAAAATGATACGAAGAGAATCTTTCTTAGATACAGGAGAAAAAGTCTCTGTGTAATCAATTCCTTCCTTTTGAGTGAATCCTTTGGCAACAAGTCTGTCTTACATCTCTCTATGTTGCCCAATGAGTCTTTCTTAGTTTTGAAGACCCACTTACAACCAATGGCCTTCTTACCATCGGCAACTCAACCAAATCCCAGACTAAGTTAGATGCCATAGAACTCATCTCTTCTTCATGTCATTGAACCATAAATTGGAATTGTCCCAATTCATTGCTTGCAAAAACGTTTCAGAATCATTTTCAGCTCCAATATTATAGTCAGATTCTTACAGGTACACAATGTAGTCACTAGGAATTGTTGACTTCTTCATTCTAGCAGATCTCCTTAATGTTGTATCAACATTCTCTTGAGGAGTGTGTTGTTCAACTAGTTGTTCAATAGTTTCTAGTAAGTGGTGAACAGTTGGATCTACTATATCAATATCAGTAGATTGTGGGCTTCAATGATTGGTTGTTCAATAGCCATTTGAACTGGAGGGGCGTTATGAATAACAATCAATCTAGTACTTGAAGTGGAAGGTCAAGCATCTGAATGATCTTTCTCAAGAATAGGGTCTTGAAATCGATCACTCCCACTAATCAAGTCATTTTCAAGAAACTTTGCATTTCTCGATTCCACAAACCTAGTGGTATGAGATGGACAATAAAATTATATCCCTTAGACTTTTCGGCATATCCAACGAAATACCCACTTATAGTCCTTGGGTCTAACTTATTTTCCTATGGATTATAGATTCTCACTTTAGACGGGCATCCCCAAACGCGTACATGTCGTAAACTCGATTTCCAACCCTTGAACAACTCAAAAGGCGTCTTTGGGATAGCCTTGGTTGGAACTCGGTTCAATATGTACACTGTTGTCTTAAGAGCTTCAGTCCACAAGGACTTAGGAAGTTTTGAGTTGCTAAGCATACTACGCACCATGTCCAACAAAGTACGGTTTCTTCTTTTTGCCACACCATTTTGGTATGGAGAACTAGGCATAGTGTATTGGGCAACTATCCCATGCTCTTGAAGAAATTTCGCAAACGGACCAGGTGCTTGTCCATCTTCAGTGTATCTACCATAGTATTCTCCAATCTCTATCTGATCTCACAATCTTAATTTGCTTACCGCATTGTTTCTCTACTTCGGCCTTAAACACCTTAAAGGCATCCAATGCTTCGTGCTTATTATGAAGCAAGTAGAGATACATGAACTATGAGTAATCATCTATGAAGGTGATGAAATATTTCTGACCATATGAGTCCATATCTGGACAAAAATATCTGTATGTATGATTTCTAATATTTCTGTACTCCTCTTGGCACCTTTCTTTGACTTGTTGGTCTGCTTTCCCTTTATGCAGTCCATGCAAGTATCACAATCAGTAAAATCTAAAGTACTAAGTACTCCATCATTTACCAATCGCTTAATTCTATCTATGGAGATATGTCCCAATCTCTGATGCCACAAAGTAGAGGAATCTTCATTCACAACACATCGTTTTATACTAGCATTATCATGAACATGCATTGCATTATAAAAGGCATTGTCTTGCAAATTAATTTGAAAAAGACCATCAGACAAAATACCATTCCCAACAATTTCAGATTTATACAACAAACTAAAATCAAATCTGAAAAGTGAAAGGAATAACCAAACTAAACCAAGTTTCTAGAGAAACTAGGTACATAGAAGGTCCTTTCCAAATTTAAAACAAAGCCACTATATAGGACTAAACTGCATGTCCCAATAGCTTCTACATACGAATGCATCTTGTTTCCTGAATAGATGTATTGTTCACTTCCCACCGGCTCCCTGTGGCTTTGAAAGCCCTGCAAGGAATTGAAATGTGGATTGTAGATTCAGAATCAATCCACCAAGTGTTGTGACTCACATCAGTCATATTAGATTCATAACAAACACAAGAGATTGGATTACCTTTCTTCTCAAGCCAGGCCTTATATCTGTCGCAATCCTTCTTTATATGCCCTCTCTTTCTATAGAAGAAGCATTTAGATTCCTTCTTAATGTTAGCTTGAGGAGGTATTTTACCTTTTCCTTATGCTTGCCTTGCCCTTTACGCCTTCCTTGCTGCTAAATGAGCACTCTCTCCCACTTCTATAAGCAGTCTTTCTTCCTCTTGAACACACATGGTCATGAGTTCATTAATTGACCATTTCTCTTTATGTGTGTTATAAGAGATCTTAAAAGGTGTATACACTGAGAAAGAGAGTTCAGAATATAGTATACAAGGAAGGACCCAAGTATCTCAACCTCAAGATTCTCGAGCTGAGCTACACTATCCCTCATTTTCATAATGTGCTCACGCACACCTCTAACACTGGTGAGCCTTAACGATGAAAACTTCATGATTAGGGTCATGGCATGGGCCTTTTCCAAAGACGCAAATTACGCATCAATAGCCGCCTGCAAAGCCTTAGCATTATTATGTTGAGTGACTAAAACACAAATACTAGCAGAAAGTTTACTCCTTATGAACATTACACTAAGACGGTTAGACTGCTCCCATTGTTCATAAAGAGAAACTTCAGCTAGAGTGCTAGTTTCTGTAACAGCAGGTGGTTCATCTTTTCGAATAGCATAATCAATGTCCATACACCTCAATTGAAAGAGAATTAACTCCTTCCAAGCCTTATAGTTTATCACCGTTAGCTTGGGAGATTAATATCAGATATATTCACATGTGGTAAAATTGCATAATAAACAAATAAACATGCTTACGTCACAATATTTGAGGCAAATTCACTTGATACGTGTTTTACCCATGCAAAACATATCATATAATATGAATCAAATAACATCAAAACTACTTGTGGGCTAAGTTTCTAATTTATAACAGATTCATAAAAATTGTATGATGAAACTATCATATTGTATTCCTTTCTCCTAATCCCTGTGGGGAAATTAAGAAAAATAATATGATATTTCATCTAATTAATCAATTAATATAATGAAAATTCCTGTGGGATTAAATTCATTGTATTAATATAATTAATTACAAATAAATGTCATTTACTATATGTGATCAAGACTTTCTTAATATATAATTAAATTATATATTAAGAAAGTCTTGATCACATATAGTAAATGACATTTATTTGTAATTAATTATATTAATACAATGAATTTAATCCACAGGAATTTTCATTATATTAATATGATTAATTAGGTTGAAATATCATATTATTTTTCTTAATTTCCCCACAGGGATTAGGAGAAAGGAATATAATATGATAGTTTCATCATACATTTTTATGAATCTATTATAAATTAGAAACTTAGCCCACAAGTAGTTTTTGATGTTATTTGATTCATATTATATGACATGTTTTGCATGGGTAAAACATGTATCAAGTGAATTTGCCTCAAATATTGTGACGTAAGCATGTTTATTTGTTTATTATGCAATTTTACCACATGTGAATATATCTGATATTAATGTTCCCAAGCTAACGGTGACAACTATAAGGCTTGGAAGGAGTTAATTCTCTTTCAATTGAGGTGTATGGACATTGATTATGCTATTCGAAAAGATGAACCACCTGCTGTTACAGAAACTAGCACTCTAGCTGAAGTTTCTCTTTATGAACAATGGGAGCGGTCTAACCGCCTTAGTGTAATGTTCATAAGGAGTAAACTTTCTGCTAGTATTCGTGTTTTAGTCACTCAACATAATAATGCTAAGGCTTTGCTGGCGGCTATTGATGCGTAATTTGCGTCTTTGGAAAAGGCCCATGCCATGACCCTAATCATGAAGTTTTCATCGTTAAGGCTCACCAGTGTTAGAGGTGTGCGTGAGCACATTATGAAAATGAGGGATATTGTGGCTCAGCTCAAGAATCTTGAGGTTGAGATACTTGAGTCCTTCCTTGTATACTACATTCTGAACTCTCTTTCTCAGCAGTATACACCTTTTAAGATCTCTTATAACACACATAAAGAGAAATGGTCAATTAATGAACTTATGACCATGTGTGTTCAAGAGGAAGAAAGACTGCTTATAGAAGTGGGAGAGAGTGCTCATTTAGCAACAAGGAAGGCATAAAGGGCAAGGCAAGCATAAGGAAAAAGGTAAAATACCTCCTCAAGCTGACATTAAGAAGGAATCCAAATGCTTCTTCTATAGAAAGAGAGGGCATATAAAGAAGGATTGCGTCAGATATAAGGCCTGGCTTGAGAAGAAAGGTAATCCAATCTCTTGTATTTGTTATGAATCTAATATGACTGATGTGAGTCACAACACTTGGTGGATTGATTCTGGATCTACAATCCACATTTCGAATTCCTTGCAGGGCTTTCAAAGCCACAGGAAGCCGGTGGGAAGTGAACAATGCATCTATTCAGGAAACAAGATGCATTCGCATGTAGAAGCTATTGGGACATGCAGTTTAGTCCTATATAGTGGCTTTGTTTTAAATTTGGAAAGGACCTTCTATGTACCTAGTTTCTCTAGAAACTTGGTTTTAGTTTGGTTATTCCTTTCACTTTTCAGATTTGATTTTCAGTTTGTCGTATAAATCTGAAATTGTTGGGAATGGTATTTTGTCTGATGGTTTTTTTCAAATTAATTTGCAAGACAATGCCTTTTATAATGCGATGCATGTTCATGATAACGCTAGTATAAAACGATGTGTTGTGAATGAAGATTCCTCTACTTTGTGGCATCAGAGATTGGGACATATCTCCATAGATAGAATTAAGCGATTGGTAAATGATGGAGTACTTAGTGCTTTAGATTTTACTGATTGTGATACTTGCATGGACTGCATAAAGGGAAAGCAGACCAACAAGTCAAAGAAAGGTGCCAAGAGGAGTACAGAAATATTAGAAATCATACATATAGATATTTTTTGTCCAGATATGGACTCATATGGTCAGAAATATTTCATCACCTTCATAGATGATTACTCACGTTCATGTATCTCTACTTGCTTCATAATAAGCACGAAGCATTGGATGCCTTTAAGGTGTTTAAGGCCGAAGTAGAGAAACAATGCGGTAAGCAAATTAAGATTGTGAGATCAGATAGAGATGGAGAATACTATGGTAGATACACTGAAGATGGACAAGCACCTGGTCCGTTTGCGAAATTTCTTCAAGAGCATGGGATAGTTGCCCAATACACTATGCCTGGTTCTCCAGACCAAAATGGTGTGGCAGAAAGAAGAAATCGTACTTTGTTGGACATGGTGCGTAGTATGCTTAGCAACTCAAAACTTCCTAAGTCCTTGTGGACTGAAGCTCTTAAGACGGCAGTGTACATATTGAACCGAGTTCCGACCAAGGCTATCCCAAAGACGCCTTTTGAGTTGTTCAAGGGTTGGAAATCGAGTTTGCGACATGTACGCGTTTGGGGATGCCCGTCTAAAGTGAGAATCTATAATCCATAGGAAAAGAAGTTAGACCCAAGGACTATAAGTGGGTATTTCGTTGGATATGCCGAAAAGTCCAAGGGATATAGATTTTATTGTCCATCTCATACCACTAGGTTTGTGGAATCGAGAAATGCGAAGTTTCTTGAAAATGACTTGATTAGTGGGAGTGATCGATTTCGAGACCCTATTCTTGAGAAAGATCATTCAGATGCTCGACCTTCCACTTCAAGTACCAGATTGATTGTTATTCATAACGCCCCTCCAGTTCAAATGGCTATTGAACAACCAATCATTGAAGCCCCACAACCTACTGATATTGATCTAGTAGATCCAACTGTTCACCACTTACTAGAAACTATTGAACAACTAGTTGAACAACACGCTCCTCAAGAGAATGTTGATACAACATTAAGGAGATCTGCTAGAATGAAGAAGTCAGCAATTCCTAGTGACTACATTGTGTACCTGTAAGAATCTGACTATAATATTGGAGCTGAGAATGATCCTGAAACGTTTTTGCAAGCAATGAATTGCGACAATTCCAATTTATGGTTCAATGCCATGAAGGAAGAGATGAGTTCTATGGCATCTAACTTAGTCTGGGATTTGGTTGAGTTGCCCGATGGTAAGAAGGCCATTGGTTGTAAGTGGGTCTTCAAAACTAAGAAAGACTCATTGGGCAACATAGAGAGATATAAGCCAGACTCGTTGCCAAAGGATTCACTCAAAAAGAAGGAATTGATTACACAGAGACTTTTTCTCCTGTATCTAAAAAGATTCTCTTCGTATCATTTTGGCATTGGTTGCCCATTTTGACATGGAATTGCATCAAATGGATGTAAAAACAACATTCCTCAATGGAGAACTAGAAGAGGAGGTTTATATGAAACAACCAGAAGGATTCCTCTCTAGTGATGGTGAGCATTTGGTGTGCAAGCTTAAGAAATCAATATATGGCTTGAAACAAGCATCCCGCCAATGGTACTTAAGGTTTCATGAAGTTATCTCTTCATTCGATTTTGTAGAGAATGTCATGGATCAATGTATATACCAAAAGGTCAGTGGGAGCAAAGTTTGTTTTCTTGTCCTTTATGTAGATGACATTTTACTTGCAACCAATGATAAGGGATTGTTATATGAGGTGAAATAATTTCTCTCTAAAAGTTTTGACATGAAAGATATGGGTGAGGTATCTTATGTCATTGGCATTAAGATCCATAGAGATAGAGCTCGAGGCATTTTGGGACTGTCTCAAGAAACCTATATCAATAAAGTCTTAGAGAGATTTCGAATGAAAGATTGTTCACCGAGTATAGCACCCATTGTGAAGGGTGACAGGTTCAATTTGAACCAGTGCCCGAAGGATGATTTAGAAAGGGAACAAATGAAAAACATCCCATATGCTTCTGTGTCGGAAGCTTAATGTATGCTCAGGTTTGTACTCGACCTGACATAGCTTTTGCTGTGGGAATGTTGGGAAATATCAGAGTGATCCAGGTATGGACCACTGGAAAGCTGCAAAGAAGGTGATGAGATACCTAAAAGGTACAAAGGATTACATGCTTATGTATAGGCGAACTGACAACTTGGAAGTAATTGGATATTCGGATTCGGACTTCGCTGGTTCTGTTGATTCTCGAAAATCAACATCTGGATATATTTTTATGCTTGCTGGCGGAGCCGTATCCTAGAGGAGTGCGAAGCAGACTTTGGTTGCTACTTCCACTATGGAGGCTGAGTTCGTTTCCTGTTTTGAGGCCACCTCGCATGGTGTGTGGTTGAAGAGTTTCATTTCAGGGCTTAGAATTATGGATTCTATTGCTAGGCCATTGAGGATGTTTTGTGACAATTCAGCTGCTGTTTTCATGGCTAAAAACCACAAGAGTGGTAGTCGAAGTAAGCACATCGACATTAAGTATTTAGCCATTAGGGAACGTGTTAAGGAAAAGAAAGTGGTCATAGAACACGTTAGCACTGAATTGATGTTAGCTGATCCTTTAACTAAAGGCATGCCACCAAGGAGTTACAAGGATCATGTAGATAGAATGAGAATTGGTTCCATTATGTAAATTTTCTTTGTATGGACAAAGTTGTGAAACTCTCATTAGTTGTGATGTTTTCTCAATTAAGGTGCACATTCAGTTATTATGAGAAAACCGATCATTTTGACCTAGAATAAACTTAAGGGTTTATTCATTAAGTAGACCTAGAATAAACATAGGGTTTATTCATTAAGTTATGTTATCACATATGGGCTGATTTTGATGAGATAAGATGCATTGTGATACATGGAAGATAATACTCGTTTTAAGAGGACTTATCGCCATGATTCATGTGTTTTTTCTTCAGCATAAAGTTAATGTGCATTTGGTTCAGTATTTCGTTGATGAATGTTGGAATCAAGTGGGAGAATGTTATAAATAATTAATTGTGATCCCACATTAATAAAATACCGACATTTATATTACATCAACGCTATATTACGTATATTAATTTTACGTGATAACCATCTCGCCCAATAACGTTCTTGATGGGAGATAGTTATCTATAAGGAGCAGATGTCAGTTTAAATGGGTTATCTAAGCCAAACCCCCTACGTCAGTTTTAAAAAAACGGTTACGACGTTAGTTTTATTTAGTCGTCAGTTTCTCATCTAGAACATACTTGAGACTTACGTTCACAGAGAAAACTAGATAGCACACACTATCGCTTCGAAGGAGGTAATTAGCTAGAAAGATCCCGTTTTCGTTAGACGTTCAACGTGCGTATACGAAATCATCGTCTTCATCAATGGCTAGAGGTATGTTCGTTTACTATCACGTTTCCTTATTTTCGTTCCCGATATCGCACGAATTTCGTTTCGCGTTAAGATTTTGGGATCGCCAGTCTCTTCGAATCATAGTTCTTACACCTCTTCCAACTGTTGTTCCTTTTTCAATTCCTCCAAATGAAATAGGCCCTCCATCAACTTGAGTCAAATGTATGGAGGACTTGGGATCACCAATCATATGCCGAGAACATCCGCCATCCAAATACCACTTTTGGACAGTTTTCTTTCCTACAAATCACAAATAGAACTTATATTTTCTTTGGTACCCACACAAACTCGGGTCCTTCAAGGTTAGGTATATCTGAACTTTCAATTGACCCAACTTGTCTTATCCTTGCGGGTAGGACATTCACGTCTAGAATTGACCATCACCACTACAGATGGTACACTCAGGGAACTTCTCGCTAGTAGGTACAATGAAATGTTTGCGAAAATGGTCTTTATAAACAAGAATCAAAATACGAGGCTTCTTCTTGATTCTTTGTTTGGCTTTTGGAAAAGGATCACTTTCTTCATCACCTTCCTCACGTCTCAAACTAGACTTGTTATAGTAAGGAATTTGAATGGAGAGGATGTGAATGAGAATTTTTGAACCGAGGAAAATTTCTTTTCTTAAATGCAAAACTTCGTCATTTGCTTTGTTCTTCTTTTCCATAGAATCTTTCATGTCATTAACCATTTCTTCAGTAACCACTTTAAAGAAAGGTTTTCATC
This sequence comes from Psidium friedrichsthalianum, assembly GCA_019149425.1. Taxonomy (NCBI): domain Eukaryota; kingdom Viridiplantae; phylum Streptophyta; class Magnoliopsida; order Myrtales; family Myrtaceae; genus Psidium; species Psidium friedrichsthalianum. The sequence continues at coordinate 10,471 of JAGVVM010009983.1, read as the reverse complement.
CGAGAGCTCGGAACTTGTTTTCTCAAAAGAATGTTTTTCTTTGAAACATTTTTTAGTTCCTCGTGAACTTCTTTTACAAATTCTTGTATTTCATCAATAAAAAGTTTAGGAGACTCTACCTCAGTTTCCTCATCCACCTCGGAATCGGAATCGGCCATGAGATAGACGTTGGCTTGCTCAGCATCATCATTGGTGCTGGCACAGCCAGTATCACTCCATGTGCAAGCCCTGAGAGCTCATTTTTTTCCTTCTCATACTTTCCCTTCTTCTTCTTCTTTTGCAAGGGGCAGTCAGGCTTGACATGTCCAGGCTTACGAAAACAGTAGCAGATTACTTCCTTTGGTTTATAATTATATCTGATCTTGTACTACTTCTTGTCATCTTGATACTTGGTAGGTCTTTTTCCTTTGTTGCTGCCTTCTTTCCATATCATGTTCTTGAACCTCTTTGTGAAGAGAGACATTTCCTCGTATTCATCATCGTCTGTCGTTGGAACATCATCTGCATTGCTGTGGTTAGAGACAAATGCAATAACCATCTTACCTTTTGAGCTTGGATCCTCATTCTGAAGTTCTGTTTCATAGGATAACAGTGTTCCTACAAGCTCATCCATGCTGATCGCTTGAATCATCATGTTCTCACAAACATATATTTTCACTTGACTCCATTCCTTGGAAGAGATCTTAGTAACTTTTTTACTTTTTGAATATCAGTGTAGATCTTTCCTTGGGGAGCAAGACCATTGGTGATGGTGGTGAATCTTGTGAACCTTACAGTCATGGTCTCATCAGATTTCGTCTTGGGCATCCCATAGTTTTTGAGAAAAAGATTTAGCTTGATTTCCTTCACACTATCAGTGCCTTCAAAGGTTACTTGGAGTCGATCCCAAATTTCTTTGGCTATACCACACGAAAAAATTCTGCTATACTCAAAAGGAAAAAGAGCAATAAAGGAGATGCTTTGCTTTGGAATTTAAGGACTGTCGCCTAAGTGCTTCATCAATCAGGTTTCCTCATTCATTAAGGATAGGAAGAGGAATTTGTGCTCCTTTTCCAGCGATGTGTCCAGCTACTTTCATAGGAACTTCAGGTCCATTTTGGATAATTTTTCACATTTGAAGATCGGTAGCCTCAACGTACATGCGGTGTTCCTAGTAGCTGTAGTTCGCCCCATCAAAATATGGTGGATTGTTGGGAGCATGAGAGTCAAGAGCAAAGAAACTCGTAAGGTTAGCCATACCAGGAATCTTTATGCTCAGAAGTAATGCACTTCGTTAAACAATAAATAACAAATTTGAAAAACTATTGTCTAGGTCAGCTCCGACCATGTAATGTGGGACGGCCCGGATGGACTCAATTGACAAAATGTGAAAATATTTAAGATTAAATTGACACAATTGGAAGCTTTATAATCAAATTAGCATAATTGCATTAGGATTTTTTTTGGTAATTTTTCTGAGTTACCACATGGCTAGCTACCTAATCTTACAAATAGTCTAAAACTCACTGAAGAACGTCCGTTGAACTCAGCTCACATACATACACGCAAACAAACACGTAACAATTGTGACAGCGAATTATATGCACATAAGTGTCACTAAACAATATTTGCGAAACAATTTTGGTCATAACTCTTGCAAGTGACTGAACTAGATCACTCTCGACCAAAAAAAAAAAACTGAACTAGATCACACAACACATTTACATAATTGACATAAAATTACCCTATTTGGGAAGGATAGACTTCTCGACATTGGTTAAACATAGATGATCACAAAAAAGAAGAAGAGAGAAATAGTGCATTATCGTGCATAAATTTTACGTATTTTTGGTTGCTAATAGATATCTTGAGGCACTCGTTCCAAAGATATAACTTAAAAATATCCTTCAACTATAGCATAAGTGAATTTATTGTAACGTTTCAGCAAAAAGAAAAAATTGTAACGTAAATTCAATGCTAATGAGAACCCAAATCACAGTCACGCAAAAAAGAAATTTTAAGAACTAAAATTGGAAGTTTTGTTGAATTAGTTTTTGTCAAAGTAACTTGAATTTATCAGATTAAAAGTCTGACCTTTTTCATTGTGGCAAGGGTTTTTAATGTTTTAGTGAGGCTAATTTTGCTGTTTAAAAATTTTAATTTCTTCGGGTCAAATTAATCGATGCTTAGAATATATTTGCTGATAATCAAAACATATGCAATTTGACTAGGGGCAATCGCCCGCACACCTTGTAAAGTGGCGCCGCCACTGTCTGACTGTAATTAAAGAAAATCAAAGCGCAAAACCGAAACTGGAATTTTAGTTCGAATTTGGAAATCACAGCCTGCTAGTGCTAGGATCTAATGGCGCTAAAATCACAAGATATATGAAAACACGGAGATCACATTCACAGGACACAAAGCGAAAGGAAAGGTGGAAAAACATAAATTCAAAGCTAAAATAATTGTTAAATTCGTTTGACATGTTAGCAACTTAGGGTGTATTCATTTTGTGAAAAATGAGCTTTGTGAAAAATATTTTTCAAATAACGATTGAGGATATCGCTTAGAAAAATTAGGCAACCGAAAATATTTTCATCATTGATAACAATCCTAACTATTTTCGTAGGCCATGAAAATATTTTTCATTCATATATTTTTGTAAATGATATATGCGATTATTTTTTAAAAAATATTTTTCAAATCGCTCATTTTTCGCTAAACGAAGACACCCTTAAATTCATATTTAAGACAATTCAAATCAAGTAGACGTTTGTGTGCCCTTTGTTTGCAAGTGAATTAATTAGCGAATTTCATCTAAGTGGATTGGCTCCCCGTATATGTTGTAATCAGGGGTGATTGGTTCATAGGATGGATGGTTCTACCCTAGAACCAAGAACCGTTTGTTAGGTACTGGTTCGGTAAAATGCGAACTATGAACTAACCGTTTGTTCCATGGATCCACCCGAGAACCGAACCACAGGTCTAGTCCGGTTCTTGGTTGGATCGTGGTTATGGTCCTAATGTCACCCGCTTGTTCCATGAAAAAAATTAAGTTGAATGCTAATCCCACAAATATGACTCAATAAAGCTATATAACGGTAGACTTATAACTTTCCTTTCCTTTTTTTACCTTGTAAATCAAAATTCTCAGCAACCCAAGGGCACCAGTTAAGTGACAATTTGCCCACTGCACTAGAAAAAGAAAGAAATGTGCAATTGAATTGTACAACAAGAGCGACTGAGTGCAAAGAGAGCTGGATTAGGATAGAGTCTTTTTTCATTTTGCAGGTCTAGGCTTTTTTTTTTTTTTTATGGATGGGTTAAGCATTTAAGAGATGGTTTTATTAAAATAATTTGCCCATTTATATTATATAAAAACCGGTTTGGTTGGACCAGTTGGATGATTCCCACCGGACACAGGGAACCGAACTGATACCCGCCGGTTTTGGAAAATTAGAACCGGAAACCAAACCGTACCCACTGGTTACGATCCAAAATTAGCCAGTTGGATACGATCCGATCCGGTTTGGTTGGATCGTGGTTTTTTTGCTCACCCCTAGTTGTAACTTGTTAGGGTATTTTCCCAAACAATGTTCCGCACATGGACACATCATGAATTAGGGAAAATTATCAAAAAAGTCCTCAACTTATTGTACTTTTGTCAATTCAGTTCTAAACTTTTTTATGCCAATTCAGGGCTAAACTTTTTGCAGTTGTGCCAATTTAAATCTTTTCAACCAACTTTGGCCGGACGATGCTAACATGGACCCAACTAATGTTGACAGGGCAATTTTTTAAATTTTAAATTTTTATTTTTTACTCTTTTTCTTTTTTTCGTTTTAATTTTGTTCATCTTCGTCCTCTAGTCGATTTCCAGATCAGTGGCTGGCTGGAGGCCAAGGCCGGTGAGCCTCGTCTCCTATGACTATCGATGATGAAAAAATTTAAAAAATAAAAAAATATCCACATCAGCACCAACCATTTCACGTATGACAACCAACGTCCACGTCAGTGAATTTTTTGCCAAAATTGCCGAATTTACTCAATTAACAAAAATGCAAAATGTTTAAAATTGAATTGGTATCAATGCAAAATATTTATGACTAAATTGGTATCAATAAGAAGTTTATGACTAACTTGGCACCAATGCAAAAGGTTTATGACTGAATTAACACCAATAAAAAGGTTTAATACTGAATTGGCACCAATCCAATAAGTTTATAACTTTTTTTAACACAGTTTCCCTGTAAAAGAAAGCGAACTTCCAAAAATACCTTCGTCAAAAGTGAATAAGCCAAGTCAATATTTGACATATAATAAATTGACTAGCCAGTTTTAAACCGGTAATTGCAAGTATGGTGATACGAAAAAAATGAGATGCACTCTCTTTTAGTTATAATGAACTAATAATTTGTTGACTGAGAGCGGCGACCATGTGTTTAGTTGTTGCCTTCTTCAGGACAAATTGTTAATGAAAAATAATTTATTGACCGAGAGCGGCGACAACGTGTCTAGTTGTTGCCTTCTTCTGGACATTGACCTCGAGTTAATGCAATGCTTAGGTGGGAATCAATTGAAGAAAAAGCACGTCGTGCTCTCCCTGGTCCCAAATAGTACCGTGCTAACTGTAATAAGCACTTGAAAGAATAGTCAACTGAAAATTGTGGGAACTATGCTTTCAAGTGCACAGAAAGAATTGTTGCTTTTTATTTATTTAATGAGAAGGGTCGGTGAGTGTATAAGCATTTTGACTTAGCACCGGTAGATGTCACTTAAAAAAAGAAGGGGAGGAAGGTCCAATGTATGTAGGCTTTATTGCTTTCGTGAAAAAAAAAAAAAAAAACGGGCTATGCTATTTTCCTCGGCCTGCAGGAGCACTTTACTAATTTATTATATATATGAATCTAAGATGACATGGAGAACGTGCGTACCAGTAAAAAGCACATCTATCGAATGCGTTAGATACGGCCATAGAAACATTTACGCTTGGCTATGTAAGTCTCCAGCCCAATTTTTTTATGGCCAAACTATAGTCTTCTCGATTCAGACGTTTCTTAATTAACTAATATTTTTTAATGACGAGTAGCACTAGCCAACAAGCTTACGGTAGTTGTGGATGTTTGTAACGCAGAAGAGAATCTTAAGGTCTTACCCGCCCTGGGAGAAAGAGCTCCTACAAATTTCAATTCAAGACAGAAGCAATGAAACTTCTTTTTTTGAATTTGAGATGACGGGAAGAACAAAGAGCGGCCGTGAGCAGCCAAAGCAAGGAGAGGAAGCCACAGTAAAACAGAAAACTCCAGCAGCTGCAGTAGTTCACGGGCAGAGAAGGGTGGAGCCAGCAGCAAACTCAAGTGAAGTTGAGGGAGAAGGAGGTCCACCGGCGAAGCAAGAAAGAAGAAATAGAAGCAGCAGATTCGGAGGATAGCAATAACACTGCAACAGCAGCAAAATTCCAACAGCCAGAGGAAGACGTGCGACAACTGCAGTTCAGAGAGAGAGGAGACAGCAATTGCAGCAGAAGATTTGAGCAAAAGCAGCAGCGACAACCGCGGAGGAAGAAGATCCAGCTGCTGAGAGGACTGGAGAAGAAGAGCAGAAAAATTCCAGCAGCAACAGCAGAAATTAAAGGAGAAGAACGCAGCAGAAAATTCCAACCGAGAGAGTGAACGAAGGGCAGCAAGCAGTAGCGCAAAAACCAGCTGAAAGGAAATGTCCAAAAAGAAGAACGAGAAAGAAAGGAGGAGGAGCCAGCTGCAGCCATTCATTTATGTCACTTGCATGGGGAATGAGGCTCAGCAGATAAGCAAGAAAGAGAAAGGAAAAGCAAGGGCATGTGGGTTCTGAGGGATAGACTTCGGCCGAAAGAATTAGAGAGGGAAAAGTGGGAGTTGGTGAGTCCAATTTCTTAATGTTACTTGTCCTCATGTGGATGAATCTCAGGACGTCACACTAGCACTATCATATAGAGGCGGGTGAATAGGTGGCCTTGAAAAATTTGACTTCAAATAGCGAACTAAAAAAAAAAACAAGTCAAATAAACATTGATTCAGAATCTGAATATCATGCGGTATGAGAATCTGATCGTCAATGAGCAATGCTCTATCAAGCGCGAAAGAAAGAGTTTAGAGATAGAAAAATTTGCATAAAGCGATTGTAGTGGTTTGGCTTGGATCAAGCCTACGTCAACTCTCCTAGGCTGACAGCCTACTAGATGAATCAAAGAAAGGTTACGCGTGATTTCACTCTTACACTCGTACAAAACCTCTCAAATATTATAGTGTGTAGCTCTTGAGAGCAAGGATAGAATCTAAAGCACTCTGATACTTTGGAATTGATGATTTTGATCGTACCACAAAGCAACACCACAGATCTCCTTTGTACTCCTTCACCCAAAAACTAGCCATTAGATAGGTCTTCGAAGAATCACCCTTCAATTGCTAATTGGATGCCATCAATGTTGATTGAACAAGACTGTATTTAGGGAGATTTGATAACTATTGGTGTTGAATATGAATCCCTTAGATTCAGTCCCCCATACAACTTAATTTTTGGTTTCACAAGTAGAGTTCTCCAAATATTGAAGTTGTCTTGTCTTTTGGAAGGTAATTTCCAATCAAAGATATTCTACTAATCTGATGTAGAATAATCTTATAATCAAAGATTACAAACTCCCATAAATATCTTAGCCATAACAAAATTCAAAAGTATGATTGAATCTACATAACTGATATTCCACTTAATCTAGATAAAACAATTCAACCCCTTCAGAATCAAATATGTGATGACTTCATCTTGATCTATACACTAATTTGGATTAATATGAGCTTCTCCATTCCTGTGTTACACTTGAAATAAAACACTCGGTGTATTTACTAGATTCTATAAGGTATATGAAGTTTTGTCAGAATCAAAATATTCAGAAGGAGGTTTTCTCAACAACATTATCCATTTACAATTGAGATGACCAGTGATGATATAGTATTATCCACGTATGTGATATCTGAATTATCCTATATTATAAATACATTATCATAAAGATATTTTAGTAAATTTTTATGCTTTTAAAATACCAATGAGATTCCTAAAATGTCTTTAGAGCTATGGAGTGCGCTCAAAGCCAATATCGACTATTCATTTTCTCATGTGACTAGCACTTAAAATTCCTACAGGGTGGTTATAAAAAAAATGATTATTCAATGTGAGAAGATTAATTTCTTGTTCATCAGTCTCTGTAAGTTATTTAGTAGTTCCAAAACCATTTTCTGGTCAACCGGTCATTAAACCGAGCACCAAACATTTTAATTAAATCATTAGAAGATAAATCGTTGTCACAGAATTTATGTATTTAAATTCTTCTAAGGACAAAGTCTTTACATTAACATGACATTACCGAATTCTACATCATCCATGACATCAGAATACATAAAATCAAACGTGCAGTCAATCCAATCCACGGGTCCCGTAGAGCACTGAACAAGGTGATCTGGTGGTGGTATCTCGCAAACGGCGAACGTGTCTGTAGGTGGTGTGGCCCCTAGCTCAGTGTCTGGGTCTCCGAATTGAGTAGGTGGTATAACCAACTCTGGAGGGGGTCAACCTATAGTTCTCTTCTTCTTGCGCCTAGGGGTCTAGAAGATTCAGCCTCTATCGAAGGAAGGATGGAGGCAACTCCTCTTTCAGTCTCTTTTGCTCTCCCCCGTTTCCGGCATAGACTCATGAATAGGCATAGAAATAATCGGAGGCGGACCTATCGGTTTCTTCCATTCCGAAATGCACAATGAAGGGCCGGGAGATGCTGCTGGTATCACATGAGTGCTGGCCCTAGGTCGTGTGGCCTCTGGCTCAGTGTTTGGGTCTCTGAATTGAGCAGGTGGCATGGCCCTTCCTTCGTTCCTTGAAATTGATATAGCAGCTTTAATGATGTAGTCGGCGAAGAACTGAACAAGGCGACAATTGTACTCGAGCCGAACAAACATGGCAATGTAAAGACCCAAGATAACGAAGAGGCCAGTGATTCCAATGATCAAGGCAACAACAGCAATCCAAGTCCGTTTGCTTATGGTCACGTAGACCCCCGCCAAGAAGGCCATGGGCATTGTGGCAAGAGCTACAAGCAGCGTTCGCCTGCATTTGTAATGGCACGATACACCGCATGCGCATCATTGATTCGCGTCCAAAGAAGGATCACAACTGTAATTATTGAGCTGTACATGGCGATGGTGTTGCAGATCATGAAGACGTCATACATGGGTTTGTCCAGCAACATAGCGATCCCCGCATCTGGTTTAGAGCCATTATATCCTCCAGGTACAGAAAAGCCAGCGGCGAATGTCATCGCAGCAACAAGCGTTGCCACGACCATACGGGTTTCAGCCGTGGCCTTTAGTCTATCCAAATCCAAAGGCTTCATATCTCTCCCTGGGTCCAAGCCTTCTGGCTCGCAAATTGCTCTGCCTTTGCTTCTGGGTACTTTAGCAGATGCTAAGATTATTCGTGTTAAGCTCTGGTTCAGCGTAATAGGAAAAGGGGCGTTATTATCCATGAAGGTGGACAAACAATCAAACATATAGAATTAAAAAAAAAAAAATCTTGTCATGTGATGCGCAGACTTCCAAATGCAGTATTTTCCGCTAGGTAACTTGCGGGGAAGTTCAATGGGTCAAAATAAACTGTAATTCCTTTCGTTGCTCACAGAAAAGCAGTAGCTACAACAACAGTAGAAAACAAAAGTAGATAACTGGTTAATTCGTTTTGTGGAGATCAGTACCTGGTGAAGTGGAGCATCAGCTTCTTTGAGTTGCTCATCTGCAATGTCGAGCGCCGTCAAGTTCTGGTTGTTTTCAAGCTTCAGATCGACTCTTTTGTCCCGGGTGAGAGAGAAAAGAACCTCCGGTCGCCACTCCAAAGTGGCGACATGCAGAGGTGTGTTTCCATCCTCATCTTTTGCATTTATAAGCTTCTTGTGCCCGGCCTCCCCAAGTATGTGCTTCACGGCGTCCCCGAGTATGTGCTTCACTACCTTGGCCATTCCATATTTTGCCGCAACGTGAAGTATATTTTGCCCTTTCTCAGAGGTAAGCATCTCTTCTGGATATGGCCAATGCCCCAGCAGCTCCTTGATTGTTTCGAGGTGACCCATCTTACACGCAACGTGGACAGGAAGATATCCCTCTGTGTCCCACTCAAAAGCACTCAACCGAACTGTTCAACCAAGAATTTAACTCCATCGACGTAATTCACGTATGCTGCTAGATGGAGGGGAGTGCCATTTCTAGCATCTCTTAATTAAATAGCTTTTTTCTCCCGTTTCAACATCTCTTTCATCATTTCTTCATCATTAGAGAGCAAAAAACGAATGGATTAGTGTCTTGCTCAGGACAAAGGTATGGTAACTTTACCTTCTAATTGATGTATTTTTCTAAAATGAAAAAAAAAATGGACGTTTCATCGAATCTAAACTTTTGATGGATAATTTCAGTATACACATTTGAGAATGCTTCAAAGCATAGAGACATCCCTTTCCAAGTAGTTTACCACATTGGAGTAATGAGGCCAGCCATAACATGAATCTCTTCCTGTTTACCAAAAAGGTCCTCTAGTTGTATCCGATCTGTCTTTTAGTTTGGGCCAAATGTTATTGCAAAATTTCGATAATTGATGCAGGCTGGCTTTAGAAAAGGCTAAACCATTCTAGTCTAGCAGAAGAAGTAAAAATGTGAGGAGCTGCTTTATGATTGAGACTTACAGCTTCAAAGGCTGGTACGGATCCAAAGTGGACACAAGTAACAATCGTAAGTAGAATCACTGACCTAATCTTTGGTGCATCACGCTCCGTGAACCGGCGACATGCCTTGGACTTCATACTCCACTGGCCCAAAAGGCGGCATGCGTTGGGCTTCATGCTCATCCACCGCGGGCATCAAAAGCTCGAGAATATCTTTGTTCCCCGTCTCGACTGCCAACACAGCGGGCACTTGCTCTCCTTGTTCTTCTTGTACACCAACGATCTTGGGACATTTCAGGAGCAGACTGGTCAACTGGCAGTGACCATTCTTCACAGCCTCATGCAAAGCCGTGTTCCCCATGACATTCGACGGCCACAGTCCTGAAGCAGTGGTCGCCTATGAGGAGCTTGGCCATGTCGGTCCTGCCAGCACTTGCCGCGACGTGGAGGGGGTGTCCCCACGGTTGTTCTCGCAGTGCCCCACATTATCGTCGACCTCGAGGAGGGCTCGGAGGATGTCGGCCTTCTCGATGCTTGCTGCGACGTGGACCGAAGAGTTGAGCAGAGATCCCACTAGGGCCCTGCATTTTGAAAATGTCAGACAAAGAGACACTCTTTTCAGCGGAGTATCTATTCAAAGCCGTGTTACCCGTCAAATGACATTCGATAAGGGGGGCAACAGCGAAGCAGTGTTGGTGGCGTAGCCTCAGGTTTCTATAGGAGGCGTTGGCCATTTGGAGGTACTGCCAGCCTCTCTTGCTT
>JAGVVM010009981.1:0-20378 GCA_019149425.1 Psidium friedrichsthalianum | reverse complement strand
CACAAACCACCATCCATCAGAATCCAAGATCAAACGAATAAACCTCGATTTAGGTCTAAACGACAACATACGATAATAAGTGCGTACACCCCATAACTTGTCTCTGAACCTATGTATTACGGGGGATCGAAAACAGTTCTTACTCAGGTGCGTGGACAATCTGAGCACCTTCTTCTCCATATTACTCTATGTTCCCCGATTTGTGAGAAACCTGGTGACCAATCCTTTGCCCTGAAGCTAAAGCCGTTCTAACAAAACTTCTTGCCATAGGTCTTGTGTCGACACTTTATTATCCGACACTGTTTTCAAGCGACTGCCGATAAAAAAACCATGGAACTGTATGTTATGTTTTTCATAAGTGAGATAAGGGACCTAGGCTGATAATATAAACAGTGATTTGTGACCCCTGCGTCCATCACGGGCAGTCACAGTCAACCCGTATATACCACCGGGGCCTGACACCGCTATGAGTTATGAACCCTGCGGGTGCTCGCTGATCTCGTGTGCTAGTCTTGTGCTGCACTGTGCGCATTTAGATGCGACGCTGACATAACAGAGTGGGACACATCCTCGCTTTAAGCATCTACAACTAAAAATATGGATGTACATCTGCGCAAGGCTGAACTCAGACTAATTACCCCTAATAAACGATCGACCGTTCGTCTTTCTCGGGCCAAACATCAAAAAACGAGCTATCATTGCAGTTGTCTCGAATAACCATAAATAAAAAACATCTGCTTCATAAAGATGCCCACTCAATAACAATTGGTCCACAATTTTATAAATAAAAATACATGCCAACATAGACACAAATGAGTGTCACCAGGCAGTGGTATTCTTCTTCAGGCAAGAAGATTTCAGTTTCTCCATCAATCTCTCAGACATAAACAACAAAGATCTGCTTCTCATTTTATGTACATTTGACCTCTTTCAGTTTCTAAAAACAGGCCCAAACGTCGCCTCGGAAGGGACAATCGGTCTACTCGCTCGCGACGTGAACTCCGACCTCAATGAATCAAACACAGCGTTCCATCCCTCTCTCAGTGAGTCCCCAAAATAACGAGTCTGTAAGCTCACTCATTCTATACATGAAAAGCATATACACAACAGCTGACAGAACACAGCCTCCGCAAAACAAAAATTGGATAAACTAAACTATGCAAAGATAGGAAAAATCGTATTATCCGGAACGGGGTTTACACCGAATCAGCACCAAATCATTGTCAATAGCAGTTCGAGTAAAAGTACATGCGTGGAACACAACGGGGTATCATCTCTGATATAGCAAACATTGATGTCAACGTTCCATTAGGGCTCGCTCCTTTGCAGGGGGGGGGTTCGATGTCATCCCCGTCAAAATCCTTAGATTCAGCAAAAGCGTGCCTAACAACGGCTCGCATTGTGTTAAGCTGTCAAAGATAAGTGTACAGAGGCCCCGCGGTGTAGCCTGGTGGCTTCCTTACATTCGTAGGTTCTGCTCTCACGTCCTAGGATGTGCGGCGCGATTCTGCAAGTCACTGCATTTTTTGACGTGCAAAGTCTCTCCTGCTCGTCGAGCCATTCCTTCTCTCTCTACGCTTTCTCGACGCCATAGTTCTTCGTGCACGCATTTCCGAGCGCCAAAACAAAGAATCTTGAGTCACGCTCAGGCTACACAGTCTGTTCACCTCTCTCAGGGAGTCGCTCTCGCTTGAAATTCGCGGGCCAGCTTGGGAGGGACGACTCGTCCGTAGCTGCTTTTGTTGAGAATGGTGCCGATTGTGCGCTGTGGGTTCGTTGCTCTCGGCGGCATGAAGCAACCGGGGAGGGGAAGAGCGCCTCAGCGCTCAGACTACGGGCAAATGTCCTTCGACCGATTCGATTGCCCGACCGAACTGCGGATTTGGTTCTCATAACATCTGGAGGACATTCCTCCTGTCTCCTGACTTGCTGGAGGGGACGGTGGCGGAGCGGCGGAGTAGGTTGAGTCGGGAGAGTAACTGCGAACCCGGATTGCTTCTCTGCGTCTGTGTGAACGTCGTTCCCCTATCACTGGTCACGGCTGTGTTTGGTGTCCGGCGACGTGCACGAACATCGCGTGTAAGACAAAGAGAGTAGGTGCCAGAATGAGTGAGAAGAGACGGAATAACATAATGAGGTCGCGTACAAAGCAGAGATCTAAAGTCGAATTAAGTTGAGTCCACAACAGTCGCGGAGGCGTGAGCACTGGTGCCGAGGATCTATAGCGGTATATGATGCGTTTTCAAGCCAGCCAAGCCTAGGGTCGCTAGGTTCCCACTTGGACCTACGTTGTGGCGTGTGGAAATCCCGTGCCTGAGAGTGTGAACTCTCGTGCGTCTGTAAAACAATCCTCACGTTGAAACTCGTTCGTGTGTTTCTTGCCCGATCTTGTCCTATGGGCGGCGGACTTTCTCGAAATCATTACAGATTGCTGTCCGTGCAAGTTCTTCTAGAAAGCGCCTTACAGTCTAGTTATACTACAAATGAATAATAATAACAGCACTGCGCTGCGTCGCAGTGATACATACGCGTACCATCTTTAATTCCGGGGGGAGTCTGTATAGTGACTCTCCACACAATTAATTTCCTCTTCTTGTCACCACGTGTCGTATACCCCAAGTTGATCCTGCCAGGTATTTTGCATTAACGGGGTGGATCGAGTCTTTGTCCGGTCATCTTCAATACGTGGTTCTCCGGGCCTTCTCGAATAGAACAACCGGAAAACTTGGCACATGTGGTGTTCGTTGCTCTGTCATTGGAAGTGTCGTGTTTCGTAATCAATCGATTAAAACATGTCTGATAGCTAGATGAGTCATTCGACTGATTGTTAGCAGGTTCGCGCTCGAGAATCGGATGCGCACGTTACGCAGCTTTCCATTTGGTGGGACTTCTAGGGATAACATAATAAAAAAAAAATCATGCACCATAATTTTGATGGATGAACAAACAACAATGGCACATGACAATCCCGAATCTGTACCTTTTTTGCGACGTTGGTTTTTGCTTTCTCCTTACTGGTTTTGAAACATTAGCTATTGTCACTTTACGATTCTGGTTCTCTTAGATGCTGTATCCTCAATAGTTTCGATTGATCAACCCAAACACAAATGAGGGTGGTGTAAAGTGTACTATCTTTATCCCGCATTTTTAATCAACTTGCTTAGTGGTATCAATTCTAGGCCATAATTTTTGCTTAATGAATTAATAATATCTGTGACCAAAAAAAAGATGTCTTATCGGTTCTGGGGAGGTCTGATAACATGCTTTTCTGTCTCTCTCGATGTTCCTAGATCTGTACTTTTGAAGTTGGTTTATGAAGCGAAGAAGATAGTGCCTGTATGGATTTGAGAAGCTTTAATTACCATGTGGAATCTATTTCCTGAGGATTGTAATGCCAAGAAGACACCAGCAATTTAAAAAAACATGGGAATAGCTTGATGAATCAAATCCACTCGAGAGCCGCTGATGAGCTTATCCCTTTTCGTCAGGCGAATTGCGAAGTTAGTCGTGTCTAACATTTCTAGTGAATCTATAAGAACACACCATACTTCAGGCGACTTGATCCTCAAAAGCACTTCCATGGACCCTCTCATAACCTGAAAACTGGAGCCTGGAGGAACAGTCAAACGAACGCTCTCGGAAAGCCAATTCGGCAATTTTGGGTCATCTGCATCGCAACTCATCTTAAAGATAGACGTTGCATTGTCCAGAGTCCTATTTTTGCATGAAAGCGCCAGGTCAATTGATTTCAGGAGGAATTCTGTGCTGCGTTCAGGAACAACTGACAGTACTGTCAATATTCCGTCAAGCTGAATAGCATAGCTTCCACATAAATAAAACTGTTAAATGCCGAACTTTGACCCACAACAGAATATGAGTGAGTGGACCTCAAATTTGACATGTCTCAATGTTTCCAATTTTCCTCTATTTTCTGTTGCGCAGCAATTGTTAGTCTTTTTCGCGACTCAATATCGGAATGTTCGAACACGAGATTTTTGTAACAAAATTGCATCAGATTATTTTTCTTCACCGATAAAGGCTAACAGGCCGCAGTCCTAATTCGCAGCAGCGGCATGTTCGCAGAGGCAGCTAGCTACTTTCGAGAGCGCTCACTCTATGACATGTTGTTTCTGTGTGGCAGGCTGGTCCCTAAAGAACATCGAACATTTTTATATCCAATAACCCCCTAGCATTTGTGCATATACGATCATACAAAACGTTCATCCTTTGATCTATTGAACTTTATTTATTTTTGAACAAATATGGAACGATCTCTACAGGTGACATCAGCGTGGGGTCTGCTGTTTTTTGTGATTATCTGCTTTCGCTGCCCTCATTATCGATCGAAGCTCTGTTTCGATTTACTCTCTCGTAGGTAGACAAAGACGAGGTCGGGGAACAGAAGTGCAGCGGCATGAGAACATGTTCTATAAGTTTCATACTGGGTCGAAAGTTCGTTGTTTGATGGACGGGGGTCTGATTTGGGCCAAAGCCGTAGCATGTGACTTTTTCCCACGCATAACTAGTGCATAGCAGTCGAAATCAGAGCTAGACTCATAGTAAAATTGTTTAATGTAGAGTGAGCGGGACTTTCACCCAAGGAGAGGTAAGCGGGTGGACAATGGTCGTAATTTCTAACAGAATCACAGTTCTCGGGTCCAGACTGGACAGACATACGATACCAATCCGTATGCTAGAGGCTCGTCTCGAGACAACAAAAACACGTTACGAAGCTGCCTACCTCATCGCCAAATGTTTTGTTTTGGCATGAGCACTTATTCACGATTCTGTGCGGGTGCTGTGAGAAGTGGGCTCGGGACAAGGGACGACGATTCTGCCGTGATCAAGCAGAGCAATAGGTATGTTTACTGTCTCGAAGTGTGTGCATACGAGGACGTGAGAGGGTGGGTGGGGAGTAAGACGATCGGGCTGGAGACCGTGAGAGAGGAGCCTAACGAAGTTAGAATAGCCAGTTTGACAACGTAGTCGACGGTAGTGTCGCGTCCTTGATAACAGTGGAATAGCCCCTAGAGAAGTAGAAGAGAATACGACTCATCTTGTGAACACTGTATGTTCATCCTTACTTAGGTGGCTTTTGGCCTAGAATGGTCTCTCTGGCACACAAAAAGCAGCTCCAATGCTTGAAGGATTTCGCGTTATGTCTCACTTTATCGTTTGCCTCCCAAAAGAAGAGAAAGACCATTAATAAAGTGTAGATCAAAGCATGGGCACCGAGAAGGAGTGAATACCTTATCCAAGCTCATCCTGCCTGATACAAGGGACCTTCTCTGTGATTTAGTGTTCAAAATGCCTTCGTGATATTTTGTCGTGGCTCGTTCACCTAGTCATGTGAACAATCCGGGAAGCATAAACCAAAAAATATAAGATACCAAAACTGAATCAACACATGAAAAAAAGGAAAAGCATGTACCTGGATGTGTAGTAACACATTAATCCAAACAGGTGTTCATCTGCTTTTTATTCGTGGCATTCCGGTAGTTACGATTTAACTCTAGACAATGGCTTTCCTGTATAAGAGGAGCAATTAGACTGCTCTAGTATTTAATTACAATTGATCACTCCACGACCATCTTCATGGGAGTTTTTAAAGAGGTACAACATTGATGTTTGATGGGAATATGATACGAGACACATAACATGCATAAAAGAAACAAGCTAACGCAATTATATGTTTATTTTTATCGTATACTATACCACACAGGACATTAGACTGATTCCCCAGTGCTAAGAACTAGACGATTTCAATTATCTTTTGCTTCTCTATTTTTTTGTTTCTCTACGTTGAGATCGGACACTCTTAAACAGGTCCCCAGAGGCAGTCTACAGTAGTCAACAGTATATCATATCTCGTTTCACAGTACATCTAGGTCCGCGAGTGCTTCCGATTACTATGTTTTTACGCAACTTGGTGTGCATGTCTGGATCTCAACAACAGAATAAATAAGTTACTCTACGGTTCTTCTGAAGAAAACCTCGATAGTCGATGTATGGAATAATTTTCCTTTTTTGGCTTTCCTAGCGGGCACGAGAAATTAATTGAGGCACAGGAACTTCTCGATTGTGATATAGCTCGAGGGATGGTAAGTATATTTTCAAGAGTTCAACTCTCACAATTAATCAGCAACCCATTTAACAAGTGGCCTCTCGGACCCACTTCTACCTCTTTAATTCAGTCTGTCGAAGGCACCATTAACGGCATTACGAGAACCATATAATTAGACGCTGTAACAGTTCTGCATTTTTTATGTCCTCACGTAAGGCATCAAATTGCGCTTTACAAACGGCGATACAGACAACAGACTTGCATCGGTTCTTCGGGGAGGGATTGCGACAACGGATAAAAAACGAATTTCGAGTCTGTACTCGTGAGGTTAACAACGAAGGCATCAAAGCAATTAGGAGAAGGGGATTACTTAGGTTTGCATCTCAATTCCGGAATATGCTGGTCCTTGGACGTGGTGAATGCGACAAGAGTGTCTGTGGTTGGTATGTTTGGTATGCATGATGAAATAGATGCGATCATAAGAATACTCTTGAAACTATACTGACCCTCCCTCATTCGTGGGAACCGACAACTCTGCTACACCTATTTCTCGTGCCGCTAGAAAAGCCAAAAATGAAAATTCATTCCATGCCATGGGCTACGACTACTTCGACGCGTTTTACCTCACAAAACAATCTACAACCCGGTTCAGTACAGAACCATATTTTTTGTTGTTTCGAACTTACCAGTCAATGGGAACACCGCACAGCAGCGTATCATGTCTTTTTGTGAATTATACAAAAATTGCATACTTGTCATCCAAGAGCGCGGGACTATCAATGTGTGCCTGGAGACATGTTCTTTAATCACAAGAATTGATGTCAGGGATAAAAATCTGTGAAGCATTATTTTTGTGGTAAAATAGTGGCCCAGGGATACAGGACGTAGGTTTCGGGCGTGGTTAATTAGTTGGTACATAGTCATAGTGAATCAATAGTTCCTTCCATTTTGATTCTGTATCTCCAAATGTGCTACTAACATTCATACTTAAAAGTGTAATTTGTTGTGGATAGTCTTGACACTTGGTAGCACTCATGTGTGTTAGTGCTTTACATATGGTCCAACAAACATAAGTGGAAATTCAGTAAGATGTAAAGAATAAAGCGTAGACTCGTAGTAGCCGTAAAGATCAGCACATATCACGTACACCACAGAGCAGACACATTGTTACTTGTACTTCGTGTAGCCTCGTCAGCAGCAATAGTCAAAACTAGCTCGTACCTGATTCCGGTGTGCTCGATCTCAGATTCCACTACCTAGATTAGGCATTTCCTGATCTCTTTGATACCTACTCTTCCTTATCATTTCTTTCTTTATATTTTTTTTCCTTAATTCTATGGTGACTATGAGCAATACAGTCGAAAACTTATGACATTGG
Organism: Psidium friedrichsthalianum; assembly: GCA_019149425.1. NCBI lineage: Eukaryota > Viridiplantae > Streptophyta > Magnoliopsida > Myrtales > Myrtaceae > Psidium > Psidium friedrichsthalianum. Next base: position 12,936 of record JAGVVM010009981.1, on the reverse strand, counting down.
TAACGTATCCATATATGGGTCAAACACTGTAGATCAAAGTTCTTTCTATCGAATACTGTTCTCATACCAAAGTTCGGCCAGTTGGATCAGACGCATCGGAGTTTAAGTCCTTTGTGCTTCCTCTGTTAGGCTAAGATTCATGTATGGACATTTTCACAGTCTTGAGAGCACAAAAACGCGAAATCCTTCAAGCATTGAGCTGCTGTTTTGTGTGGCAAATATCAGGACAACTCAACCATTAGAGCACAACAGATTTGGGTTCTCATGAGACGGATGGCACATTGATTCATACTTCTGACATTTGAATTGTTTCATCTTGACACAAAAATGGTTTGGGAGCAAATGTGGATCACTGGTTGGAGCGACCACGTAGCGGTTATACGGTTTCTGCCGAATGTCTCAACTCCAATGCATTTGACGGGTAAAAAAAACAAAAAAATAAATTCTTCATTTTGCACTCAAATGCCTATTGTCTTAGTAGAGATTAGTTTGTATGGCAAACTGATGGCGAGTGCGCACCCCAGTACCAGTTTACGGTAAACAATCTCAATACAACTAGCATACGGCGTCAGCTCTCGCTGCCTGCGAACAGCGAGAGGAGGAAGGAATCAGCGCGACGGCTTTCTAACTTGATGGAGCAAGGCAATTAGTCTTAGAGTAGAGTGAAACAAGACACAGCATTTGGAAGGTAAAACAGACAGGTTCTTAGACATTGATTACAAACGCAAGTTTCGTAAGGCAAAACCATTAACCGCATCTCCCCTCCAACCTAGTCTCCCACTTATGGAGAATGTCTGGGACCCATAGCGTCTAACTGCATTGGGTTGTTCCGTTTCGTCCGACAATCCCCTATCTTCTGACACTCCTCTTTTCTTAGCTTACGTTAAGATGCCTCGATGAAAAAGACATTATTTTTCAAATGCGTTCGATCTACAACTTGACCTAATGTGTCCACGGTCGGAATTGGTAGAAGTCACACTACTTTTCATCCCGGATCGGTGTGTGCAAGGTGACTTAAGTTGGAATATAGGTGAAAAGATACATCTTACACGGTAGCCACACCCAAAGGCGGATAACCCTAGGGGTAAAGTGGTCACCATTCTTATTTTAACGAGATCTATGCGAGGACGACACCCATTCTCTACTCTTTAAAGAATAAAACGAAATGATTCAATCTGCTTCAGATCGGGGTGGCAGCTTCCCCCCTGTAAACGTTGTCCAGTCAGATCAGAGTTAGCTACAGCATCGCATAGTATATTTCAGAAGACTGTTACTTTCCGTCATCGAGCGCGTTTGTCCTAGAGGTGATGGTTGACACTAAACTTCGAGACCCCATATTGTTGGACTACTACCCCAATTCCATGATTCGGGGCTCCAATTATGCGCTAGACAAACTAGCAGTATCAAATATTGCTCTCGCATCCGCTTCTGGCTAGAGAGACTGTCAAAGACAGCTCGAGACCAGAACATCACATTGTTATTTTCAGGGTGGCTATTCTACGATCAGAGATCTCGTACATTGGACCATCGATGAACTTTCAGTTTCCTTGTAGGACATGTCGGGGATCAATTGTCTGGCGTAGTAACCCATGCGAACAAGCCAACAGATGATACTGACTCGAATCTTCGTCATCAAGGATTGTGGTTCAAGACATGCACACGCAACCAACTCAGGAGCGTGAGGTGAGCGGAAAAGCAAGAGCCAGCTAGTGACTTTGGCCATCTGTGGCAATGCTACTTGACTCACGCTTATCTGTGCAATCTCAAGATCCAGCGGCGTAAGCAGCATGTCTCACTCGTGGACTAAGTTGTGCACACGTCATGATGTCAGTTTATAGCGTTTTACGCTGTAGAATCTGTGACTAGTGTAACGAAGACGGATCTCTTTCGCAGCTTCTTTGACCAGTCTCCAAAGAGCGATGCGGAAATTTTCGTCTCGCATAATTGGTCCGAATCATTTGGGTAGTCCAACAATATGGTCTCGAGTTTAAGTTGGTCAACATCACCTCTAGACAAACGCCTCGATAAGGAATTCATCTAAATTTTTGGTCTAACTGATCTGAGAAAATTACATTTCGTTTTATTCTTTAAGAGTTGATGTCGCTCGCATAGATCTCGTTAAATAAAATGGTCTTTACCCCTTTTCCTTTGGGTGCAGTCGTAAGATGTCATCTTTCACCATATATCCAACTTAATTCACCTTCCCCGATCCGATGAAAAGTGTGTACTTCCTACCATTCCGAGTGTACACTTGGTCAATTAATCGAACGCCTTTGAAAATAATGTCTTTTTCATCGACTATACGTACCTAATAAAAGCGGTTCAAAGAAGGGGATTTCCTGAACAAACCCAATGCTTGACTTGGTCCCCGACATTCTCCATAAGTTGGTTAGTTGGAGGGGATGTCGGTTGAATGGTTTTGCCTTACGAAACTTGGTTTGTAATCATATTGTCTAGAGAACCTGTCTGTTTTACCTTCCAAATGCTGTGTCTTGTTTCACTTCTAATCTAAGACTAATTGCCTTGCCTCCATCAAGTTAGAAGCCGTCGCGCTATTCCTTTCCTCCTCTCCTTTTCCGGTTCTGCGCCTTACTTTGATTGAGATTGTTTACTAAAATGGTACTGTTGCGCACTCGCCATCAGTTTTGCATACAAACTAATCTCTACTAAGCAAGCATATTGCAACATGAAGAATTTTCTTTTTTGTTTTTTTACCCGTCAAATAGCATTGGGTTAGTACCTTCGAAAATCCTAAACCGCTACGTCCGTGTCACATTTGCTCCCAAACCATTTTTTGTGTCATGAAAAATTCAAACCGATATATCAATGCCCCGTTCATCCCAAATTGGTGTCTATTGTTGGTTGTGGTCCATACTTCTTACTAACGAGAATGCACGGGGTCTCCGAGACATAGTGAGCTTTTACAGTTTGAACCCATATTATACCGATAGTTTTCGCTTTTGCTCATGAATAGTTAATGCAATATATGATTAAGAGTTGTATCAAAGAGATAGGAAAATGCTAATTATAGTGGAATCTTCTACCGGATGTAGAGCTAGTTTGAGTGTGGGCCAGTATAAATCTTGTGTCTTGATTTCTCTTTTTTCGCATTTACTCTTTATTTCATTATGTTTGTGCCCATAATCCTAACACACAGGTGCTACGTTCGTCCCAAATTAATTTTTTATGTTGCGACAAATCCAAAATGGGTATATATGTACCACATTAACCCCCAAACTAGTGTATCTGTGCCATATTTACCACAAAAAAATCTCAGATTTACCGCAATTTTGGATAGATGTGGCACCATTGTACCGGTTTGAGAATTTTTATAATACAAAAAAATAGTTTTGGGCCGGGTGTACCGGTTTATGATTTTTGGTGGTATTAGCCCGGTGGCGTCCATGCTCGATTTTCTTCATACAAAATCAACCATTTTCGTTCCGCTCCATGCATACCGGAATTGTCTGCAACATCATTTCCTATTGACCTGACCTCGGAAACGAAATGTTCTAGTTCGCACCGAGATGCAAGTTATCCTTAAGCAATTTGATGCACGTTAGGTTGCGCAATTTATGTTGTAGGTCCTTGACAATTAAAAGGGCCGACGTTATGGTCTGCTAATAGTTGGCAACAACGGGTCCGTGCCGCGAGAACAATTTCTGTCGCCAAATGGTAACATTGGACTCTCCTAGATATGTAACTAATGAAACTTGTCTTACCTGTCCGACCAAAAAAAAAAAAAGAAAAAAAGAAACTTGTCTTAGCTGTACTTTCCAATGTTAGTGAAAATTGGTGCTCTTAATTATGTCTGTCACCCAATCATATTGTCATCTTTAAACTCCTGAAGATTAGAATTTTTAATCATCATGCCCTAGAATAGATTAAATACCTAATCGAAAAAGAGACTGTACTGTAAATCGTTCCGTAGGTTTGACTTATATTCTTGACTTTTTGGTAACAAAAATCAAAAGGGTAGCTGGAGAAACCTTCCGTGCCTGCTTTGTATTTATTAGTTTCTTGGTCAAACGATAACGTGAGAACCTCAAGCACCAGATTTGATCTTTCAGCTGCTTTTTTCTTTTTGTCTCGTAGTAATACCTGTGAAGGAATTTATTAACTCGATAGCCTGACAGTACTATCTTCTGATCACACGATCTGCCAATCAATAAGTGCTTCATGCAAAACACATGGCGATGATGTGCAGATCTACGGTTGAGATCGTACTGTCCTCGACAGTACTGTTAGAAAAACATTTCTCGCTTGTGAAGTCCCTCTCTCATCTTTAACAATTTTATAACTTGATCTATCCATGCTTAGCGTGGAAAAGTCACATAACTTTTGGCCATCAACCCTCATAAACAATTCAAGAAACTAAACATTTTCATGCGGTGGACCTCGTCTTTGTCTACCTAAGTAATCACAGAGTCGATAGATAAGAGGGCAGGAACCTAATCCAACGAGTCACGCCGTCTTGATCGTTCCTATTTAAAATAAATAAATAAATAGAGAGAACTTATGATCTAATCATGCTAGGGGGTTTGGATAAAAATGTCATGTTCTTTAGGGACCAGCCGATCACACATATGTGCCTCGTAAGTAGCTAGCTGCTTGCGAACATGCGCTGCTGCGACTTAGGACTTGCGGCTTGTTAGCTTTATCGGTGAAGAAAAATAATCTGTGCAATTTTGTTACAAAATCTCGTGTTCGATACATTCCGATTGATCGAAAAACTAACCAATTTGCAACAGAAAATAGTGGAAATTGAAATAATAAAGAGAATTATTATTATTGTCATTGGCATTATTATTATTAGGAAGCTACTATCTTGACGGTTTGACAGTACTGTCAGTTGTTCCTGACCACACAATTCCTTAATCAATGAGTGCTTTATGCAAAAATAGGAGTGAGCAAACCAAACCGATGGTTCGGTTCTTGATTCTAGAGGGGTCCAGTCCGGTTCCTGATTCCTAAAATTGAAACAAGTGACGGGTGATTTGATTCTCGATTCCAAGGACATAGGATCAGACCTCCCCAAACCGAATTGGTCAAATTTTTATAAGCAAATTATGGTAGAATTGATCCACTAGCAAGAAAAAGGAAAAAGAACTTATCCACATTTTTGCACAAACATGGAGAAAGAACCAATCTAAGTATGCACGGGAAAAAAAACCAATCCAAAAGTCAGATCGATGTCATGTGCCTATTGTTGTTTGTTCATCCATCAAATTATGGTGCATATTTTTTTTTATTATGTTACCGGTCCAAGGAAACTGCCTAGTCCGATTCTCGAGACTATCAGTCGAGTTTTCGATTTCGAAAAATTAAGAACTAGAACCACTAGTCCAGTTTCCGTTTCTTGAGGAGAACCAGATTGAATCGGAAACTGATCACCCCTAATGCAAAATACGCGGCGATAATGTGTGGATCTATGATTAAGATTGTATCGCTACTGGTAGTGTTGTTATTATTATTATTATTATTATGAAGCGCTAGAAGCAAGAGATTCAAACGCGCAAAGCGCAGAAATACGAGTTCAATAGGAGCCACAAGTTCAACGGCGCAAGTTAGCGCCCAGTGGCCTTTGAAAAGTCATCATCGGAGTCGTCTCCCTCGCGCTTCTCAACTTATCTTCTTCTTGTACGCGCCTCATTCTCTCTCTCTCTCCTCTCTCTCTCTCTACACGCGATGTTCGGTCGCCGGACACCAAACGCCGATGTACGGTCGACGCCGGACCGGTTCGCGTACTCTCCGAGCTCAACCTACTCCGCCGCCTCCTCCACCGTCTCCAGCAAGTCGAGATCCGGCAACAATCCCGTCGCGGTCGCAGTCCGATCGATCGCTGACGCCTTCTCCGGTTGCTTCATGCCGCCGGAGCATGATGCCTCCAAGAGCTACGGAGTCTCCGGCGATTTGAGAGCTCCCTCAGGTGACTAGCTGTTCCTATGCACATGAAATGGTCGAGAGAGAGAGAGAGAGAGACTTCGTCAAATGCAGCTGACTCTGCGAATCGCCGTCCTTGTGGAAGAAGGCACGCTTGACACTATCTAATTAACAATTCGCGTAGGCACTGTTCTGAATCTGATGACACGACTTACATATGTTTGCTTCAAATGATACACCGTCGCTTCATTTTACTCAGAACTTTATTGACATGATCTGGTGCTGATTCGGTGTAACCCCGTTGGATAATACGATTTTTCCTACTTGCTAGTTTAGTTTCTTCCAATTTTTGTTTCGGAGGCTCTCTTTCATTTTCATGTAGTCTCTGTTTGGATACTGAGACGGTGTTATTGGATTCGGAGTATGTTGTCCCGGACTTGTGTTTTAGAAACTGAAAAGAGATTCAAAAGCGATCGTGTGTTCTAGAAACTGAAATTTCTTGCCTGACTAGTGAATTGTATGGACTTTGGTTTTTGTGAGAAACGAAGGGAATAGTCCTGAGTTCATGGCCTAGTAATTTGTACTAAAGCGAATGTCCACTGCTGTTATTGTCAGCGGCATCAAACGCATCCAGAAGAAGCAGCAGCCAGAGCACCCGCGGTTCAACTCACGGGATATACGCGAGTTCGTATAATTCGACACAAGATAGGGAGCCTGGAAGTGTGACATTCACAATGGAAGAAATATATGCAGCCACCAGGAATTTTTCCCCCTCATTCAAGATTGGGCAGGGTGGTTTTGGGACAGTCTACAAGGGCAGACTTGCAGACGGAACAGTTGTCGCTGTGAAACGCGCTAAAAAGGTCCGTCAATGTTCGGGTTGATGAGTCTACTTTCTATGTTTTTTCTCTTGCCAGTTCAAGAAACTATCAAGTTATACTGTTTGAGGGGAATTAAAGAATGTTCATCTCTGTTGTCTGCAGAGTGTATATGATAAGCATTTGGGTGTGGAGTTTCAAAGCGAAATTCGCACGCTGGCACGGGTCGAACATTTGAATTTGGTCAAGTTCTATGGATTCTTGGAGCATGAAGATGAAAGAATCGTTGTGGTGGAGTACGTTCCAAATGGAACCCTGAGGGAACATTTAGATTGTGAGTATATCTCCTTCGCATGTCTCTGTAAACGAGGATGCTTTTAGTATGCGACAGTCTGCTCGAATTCGTAAGTTATGTTTGGAGAACTAATGCAGGTATGCACGGTAGAATTCTTGACGTTGCTGCAAGGCTAGATATTGCTATCGACGTGGCTCATGCCGTAACCTACCTTCATGTGTATACAGGTCGGTGCCATGTGGGAGGATGAACTATCTGGTTTGGATCGCATGCCTTGCTTTCTGTCTGTTAGAAATTTTCTAAATCAGGCTCTGTTTTCTCATGCAGATCATCCGATTATTCACAGGGACATAAAGTCCTCCAATATTCTTCTCTCCGAAAACTTCCGAGCAAAGGTAGCGGACTTTGGTTTTGCTAGACTTGCAGCTGACACTGATTCTGGTGAAACTCATGTTTCGACTCAAGTAAAAGGAACGGCAGGCTACTTAGATCCAGAGTACCTAAGAACCTATCAGCTCACGGAGAAGAGTGATGTATACTCATTTGGAGTGCTATTGGTGGAACTGATCACCGGAAGGCGTCCCATCGAACCGAAACGCGAACTGATGGAACGGATAACTGCACGATGGGTGGGTTTCTCTTTCCTCACACTCTCTAAGATAAGATGTTATCTTCTACAGATGAGAAAGCACATAACCATGTCTATACTACCTCTTGGGATTTGTGAAATCTTAATGAGACAGAAACTAGATAAACGAAAGGACTAGCTTTCATATTGATCTGGTCTGACTTTGGATCTCCACAAGTGCAGGCCATGAAGAAATTCACGGAGGGAGATGCCATAACAACCTTGGACCCTAGGCTTGAAGGAACCGATCCCACTAACTTTGCCCTGGAAAAGATTCTCGAGCTGGCTTTGCAGTGCCTGGCTCCGCACAGGCGGAGTAGGCCAAGCATGAGGAGATGTGCGGAGATCCTGTGGGCCATACGCAAAGATTACCGTGAACTTTCGGTGCCCGACTTCCGTTCATCGTCTCGTTCTGAAAGGAGCTCTTCAGTGAGGGGAGAATAGCGGCATATATCGCCATCGCATTCTCCATTGCGATTCATGTTGCTCAGAGCAGTTTTTGCTTCGACCGGAGAGAATCATCTGTTTTTACAGTACCCTCCAATGTCGCAACTAGATAACTGCGGAATTGGGAAAAGCTTTGAAGAACCAACGGATACTTGTCACACCGAGGTAATTGGTTAGAAGGAAGCCAAGCATTCTTGATTTCTGCAAAATTGTTTTGAGTGGTTAAAAAGGTGGTTTGCCATTGAAGGAACCTGGTTCAACCTGTTTTTAGAGGCCTTGTGTATCATATGGAGGTGCTTTTTTTCCTCCCCATTTTGTGGTTCTTCCATTCCATCTTATTATATAGAGAACTGTAGTTTGCTTTTCATCGTTTTAATTCCGCTGCAGTTCTTTCCCTTTTGCATGTTCATGGCTTAAAAGGACACCTGATTGAGATTTATTGGGTAAATAAGAGGATTTTATAGGGGGGTTGCTCGCGAAAATTATTCATTTGGTCGTTTTCAGTCTCTGGGGTCAGAACATTTTTGTAAACGTAGTGGTTGGGTGGGTGTTATTGCTGCTGTTGCTGTCATCCAGGATAACCAGCATTTTGGCCACTAGATTTCTTCAAGGCACACAAATCGCCATATTGTAGCGTACAGGTCCATTTTGCCAGCTTAAAGTATCATTTGAAGGTATTGACTACCTTTCCGGTACAGGAAGAGGAGAAACGAACTGTCAATATACAAATTGATATGACCACGAACGATGAGGAAAAATTCTAAATGAGAAAAAATTCCAAATAAGGGTTTGAAGTGTTCTAATTTTTTCAAATAAGGATTTGAAGTTTCATTTTTTTGTTTCAAAAAGGGCATGACAGAAAATTATTTTCGTCTTTTGCCGTCTTAATTTTTTTTCCATTTTTTCTTTTTCTGTATTCATTTTCATTTTCTTTTCCCTTTTTCTTTCCCTCCCTTGGCGATCGCTAGCCTCGGGCAAGGGTGGCCGACGTCGCCTCAAGCGAGGTTGTAATGCCCATTTTAAATAGTTCTATATTAATGAAAAATGGACGAAATGGATTAGAAAGCTGATTTGAGCTGGATGAATTAGGATTCGATTTGGACGAAGTCATCGAACGCGGCGGGCTGTAAAACGGACGGCAGTCAAGAAATGGTAATTGGGCCCAGCCCATTTAAATTCTCCACCCAATTAAAATAAATTTTGTAGCCCACGAAAAGACTTCGGCCCGGCCTAAAACGAGACAAAGAAGGCCGATGGTGGACTCAGCTGATAGAACCGGCCCGACCCAAGTAGAAGGCCGGCCTCTCTAGGATGAATCGACGGTCGTCTAGCCCGGGGTAGCCCAATTAGGGACCCGCAGAACACAAGGCCTGAACCCCCTCTTTCCCATCAAGACCACTCTTGCCAGGCCCACAGAGAACATCACCAGCCCAAACGAGGGATTAATTCCCTGCAGTTCCAAGCCCAGTCGCCCCCACCAGCCTAAGACAAAGGCCCACACTTCCACATGAGCAGTAAGCCCATTTTGAAGCCACCGGATGCCCCAATCCGCAGACCCATTTCTCTCCTTTGCTCGTGAAGCAGGGGTCTCCCCCGGTTGGGTCACAAGCAGCGTTCCTCCATTCTGAACCAGCGTGCTCGGCAAATTGCAGACCAGCAACGACCGGCAAACTCCAGCTCCAACGAACGCCGAGGGTTAAGGTGAGTCAGTTCTCTAAAACCGCCAACTAGTTTGAGCAATGTGAAGTCGGCGCCCATAGCTTGAGTGTAGATGATCATGAGTAGTCCCGATGGTAGAGTGCTGGTTATAGAACAACAAATATATATATATATATATATAGAGAGAGAGATAGAGAGAGAGAGAGAGCTGTGCAAAGAAGTGGTTCGAACGTAGATGCAGTGGATGTGGATGTAGTGTATAAACTGAACGGGTAGTGAATTGCCGCAATGGCGTGACTTGGTGAGCTCGGGTGTAGAAGATTTGTGTAAAGGAAAGGGGTGGTAGCATCGATCCAGACCGCATGTTGCCAAAATCAGTTTGAAGAGGCGCCTCAGGTGTCGGTATTGAGGATTCAGTGGATGATTCTCAAATTGGGAGGGGGCAACAATTGGCCGAGAGGACCCACCCATTGGTGGCGCAGCTGATTTGCACTTTGAACCTTTTACAAGAGGTCCTGGGTTCAAACCTTGGAGCCAGTGATTTAAATAGAGGGTCGTGGCGGTGAGATGCTGCGCTAGCCTTCTCGGAGGATTAGTCGAGGTACGCGTTCCGTGCGAACGCTGGCCCGAACACCTTCGATAAAAAAAAAAAAAAAACAATTGGCCGAGAGGAAGGACCGGCGTGGTCTATGAAGTGGCTGGATTACGTTACTGCTATTGCTGTTTTTAGCCGTGCATAACACTGAGTATAGCTGGAGCATGAGTTGGTATAATCTTAGGTGTTAAGTTGTGAATAAAAAATAGAGTTCGGTAGCTGGGAAGTTCATGGAACCAATTCTAGGACACACAAGGAAGTCTCGCACCTTTTGCCGCCGCGGGATTTAGTCCAAATGGAGAGGAATGAAGCTCTGGTAATGCTAAGTTGCGAACAGAGGAAGGAGGAATGAAGTAGTAATAAAGGGAGTCGCCCGGTTGACTTGTGGGTAATAATTCGCAATATTCGATTAAGTTTTGGTAGCCAGAGAGTCCGTTGTTAAGGTGGATTAGCATAAGACCCAAGAGAGTGAGATTTGATGTGAGAGTTTAGCCTATTCGCATTAGCCGTAGGTAGGTCTTTTCGCATTGATGGGAAACTAGGTTCGTATTTATTTATAGTCAAGTTATCGATGTAATATTTGGCGCTATATAATGTAAAACATGCTGGCTATTAGGGGTGTGCAACTTGGACCGCCCAAACCGGGACCGCCCGGACCGGACCGGGACCGTGGTCCGGTTCCCTGTTCTATGGAGGTCCGGTCCGGTTCCCGGTTCCTAAAATTAGGACCGGTGACCGGGCGGTCCGGTTCCTAGGACCGGACCGGACCGCCCGGACTGGACCGGTCCTTTTTTAATTTTTTTCCTAATTTGTTTATAAATCTCTTTTGGCTCGTTGAGCCTCTTATTTTTACTAGGACTAGTCATTTTATATAGATATTGAAGTCCTATAACGTTATTGATTTAAAAAATTAGAGAATAATTTGGGTTACGTTTTTTTTTTGCTCCGGTCCGGTCCATTGTCGGTCCGGACCGGTCCGGTCCGGTCCGGTTCCCGGGATGGTCGGTCCGGTTCCCGGTTCCGACAAATTAGGAACCGGGACCACCGGTCCGGTTCCCGGTTCTTGAGGGGAACTGGACCGGACCGGGAACCGATCACCCCTACTGGCTATTGGTCCTATTTTAGTCTTGTATACCATACGCATAAACTGAGTAAAACTCGCAAAAATGAGCTGTGTGCTCATTTGAGTTACCCCGATGGGGTGTATAGGAAGACCTCGCTACGTGTCTAGGTGGCCTTATTAAGTGACTGGACTGGTTTCTGAGGCGGTATGACATACCAATGTAAATGATACAATCAAAAACAGCCGAGTTACAATCCATTTAACACGTTTCGCGATCATAAAGTCGTAATTACATTCATCGCATCATGTGTTGTCATATTGCAAAAGAAGTCTATTATTACTCAAATTCAAACCTTGGATTACGTGGAATCTCTACACTTGCTTGAAATATCATTGCTAGCTCCTCTTTTTGGTTGGATTAGTCGGTGGGTTAGAAAATTGTCTCAGAGATTATTTCTCTTTTATTTTTGAAAATTTTTAGGTAAATAATCATGGCCAGTCCATCGACCCTCTCTTACAGTGTACCAATTCACTTAACTTGGGAAGTGTTGCCCTATTTCGTTCTCGAGACAACGGAGCTGTAATATATTCGAGTCACTAGCAACTGTGGATTGACAGCAGTTTAGATGTGTGGAATATCCTGCATCATTTTATTGTTGTTTATGGAGTTTTGGAGAATGACCTGAGACTTGTAGGCTCCTTACCTTTTGGCCACGTGGTGCCGTAAGTGGCCCAAGTAGTCCCAGTAAGATAGCTAGGGGGGGGGGGGGGGGGGGGGGGGGTTGCACGGCACAGGCCAATGTTTAGAAGAGGATAGTTTGTCGAGTTATGTTGTGGGGGTTTTGTTTGGGACGATTGTCTTCGTTTTTTGTGTAATGGGTTGGGCGACAGGCTATTTTTTTGACACCATCCGATGAGTCTCCCAGATGTAAGTAAAACGAACCCACATCTATCAGCCATAATTAAATAAAGTGCTGTATTTTATTATCTATCTATGTATTATTTTAAATTAATTATTGTCAAAGCTGTTCGCATACATGGCGAGCCTAGGATGCTGCAGCTCTGACACTACAAATGGCCGCCCACGCCACTAAGGCTGGCGTTGGTTGGGGAAGGGCAAAGAAAAAAGAAAAAGGGAAAAAGATAAAGAAAAAAAAAATGAAAATGCCTTCAATCAAGCAAAAAAAAGAATCCACCTCAAGCTCTTATTTGAGAAAATCAAAGCACTTGGAGTCCTTATTTGAGATTTTTTCTCAAAGATGAGAAAGAAGAAAAGTCCGGCAATTCGAGCTTAACAAGAAAAGGGACGATTGGACAGCTTGACATGTTCGCCCGCCGTGGTAAAGAGAGTACCACCAAAAAGGAACTTTCACTCGGGGAAAATCATGGTTTCCATTTTCTTTACTAACGCAGGAAACTTATTGCGTTTATTTGTTTTAGTACAATCAACAGAAATACTGTCAGCTTCTAAGAAGGAGCACTACAGGAGAAAGGAAACAGTTAAATTGTATACCTATACAAGCAACTCCGCGGATGATCTAATCCGTC
>JAGVVM010009980.1:0-13666 GCA_019149425.1 Psidium friedrichsthalianum | reverse complement strand
ACACTAGTCAGGCTCATATTTAGCCCATTAAATAATTCTCCTAAATCCATTCTTATTAAACAATTCCGTAAACGGTAAATAATCCCGTAAAAGGTGAATTACAATTTCAATTAAGGCGAGCCCCATCAGGAAAAGTCTAACAGGTAAATGGATACGAATTTTTAGCATACCGATACAAGTTTGGTTGGCAGAGATGGTATCGTAGTGAGTATAACTTTAGGATAAAGAGATATTTGGTGACTTTAACCGAATGAATGAGCCCGGCCCTATCGCCGATCAATATAAGCATAGAATATGATCATAATCGAAACTCTATCAGCGCCGTTCACAAGAATATAGAGAAAATAACAAGAGGAAAGCAATGCAACTTGGCAGGAAAATCATAGAAAAGAAATAAAGAAAGAAAATAACTTCTGATGATGATCGGATGAACTTTTTAGGGAAACTCAAATCCAAACTATTGTTCGACCAAAAAAAAAAAAATCCAACTATTGACTTGGTGGTATTGACGAAATCCTATTTAACTTCCCAGAAAAAACCAAACATTCTACGGTAATTTCAATTGAAATTGGAATTTCTAGGGACTAATCAAGAAAGCAATGAACAACTTTTAATATTCAAGATTTCCTTTCCTCGTCAAGACTTATTTCCATACTAAATTGAATATTCTGCATCATTTGATATATATATATATATGTACACACACAATACATGTTGCTTTTCGTTCTAGATCAATTGCAGCAATTGAGCCTTGTCCCTCTTCAAAGCCATCTGCGTTTGAGCTTCAACTTTTGCTTAAGGTCTTCGAGGCTCTTCAAACCAGTTCCATGTCTTCGGTAATGCTTTCAATTGCTACTTCCAATGTAATATTCTACACGCTAGTGGAATCATCTTATGGGTTCAGAACCACAGTCGATGCACTCTCACATTTTCCTCGTGAGTATCAATTGTTGTCACGGATGCCGAGACAAGATTGTGAAGACACGGACAAGATACGAGGTACGTACTCACTACTATCTCTATCATACTTGAATCGAAATAGGACCGCCCTGGGTCAAAGTTTCCCTCCACCGCAGAGTGGACCGCAACCATAATCACGACAACCATAAAATCACACAGCACATTCGTGTGGCATATACATATATAGTGACTACTTATTGGGTTAATTCTGTAAACTTGTGCCCTAATTTGGTCATACCTCTCAAGAATTGAGTAAGTACTTAATGATTGCTTTCGTTTGGGTGTGTTTTCTTAGTATTGATTGGAGAAATTTAATGGAAAGAGCAGGAGTGGAGTACGTGGACATGAACGCAGAGGAGCAATTGGTGGAGGTCAGGGGAGACGTAGACCCGGAGGTAATCAAGAAGCAATCGAGCGAAGTGTTTCGTAAGAAAGCGTTACTTGTTAGGAAATTCTAAATTTAAGTTCTTGCGTAGTAAGAAGATTCACTTTCACCAAGAATGATTCAGATCTAGAAATAGGAAGCGTTCAGAGATTTAATGTACTTCTGAACTATGATTTTGTTGCCCTTTATTTATCGATATTTATACGAGGATTTTTCATGGAATTACTCTTAGACGTTAAAAGAGATTCTAGATGACATAATAATTTTATATTAAATCACGCATTCACCTAACAATTTGAATTTTTAAAATAGTTGACACACAAAATCTCATGTGCTATTATAGCAGAAATTACCGAGTTCAAATCTCACACTAAAATAAAAATATCGAAAGGTAATTTATATGTGAATTGGTTTTTCTATATCGTGTTCTATGGTTGATTTAGGTTAGATTTCTTATGGAAGAAAAATAGCTTTAATATAAGAAGAAAGTATAAAAAATTATGGAAAAACTATGACCACTTGACATAAATACCCACGAAATATCCTAAACTTGTCAATTGTGATATGAGTAACTTAAACATTTTTTTATGTCATAAAAAACTCTAAACTTATACCAGCATTGACAAATATACCTTGATTGGAACTTTAATACAAGGTATATAGTCCGTCATATATGTATAAATTTGAATTTTATTGTGACGCAAAAAAAGTTGGTGATGTTTATATTCACAATGGGCCAAGTTAATACAGAAAAAGGTTTGACATATTTGTGTCATAATAGACTGTAATTTCAGGTTTTCTTTTAGGGTTAATATCACGAAAAATTTCAAACTAGCATATTTGTAACAAATTTATCCCAAATTATTTTTTAATCATTAAAATCCTAAATTGGTAGCACCTTTGACAAATTTGCCCCAAAATGATATACTTGTGATAAATTTACCCATCTTTAGTTTTAGTTAAATTTTATCGTCATATTGTTGATTTGGATGACACGTAACAATTATCGAATATACACCTTTGGGTTTTTTACCTTCTATTTTTCATAGGTGTATCAATTTGAGATTGTTTCATGATATTAATTTAATTTAAAGAAAATTAACAGAGATAAATTTGTCATATATGTATCAATTTAATATTTTTGTGGTCAAAAATATTAGTTTATGGTAAATTTATTATAGATGTATCAATTTAGGATTTTGGTAATCGAAAAATAATTTAAATAAATTTATCATATATGTATCAGTTTGAAAATTTCGGAGTATTAAACCCTTTCATTTATTTATGGCATTTGCCTTTGGTTTTTTCAATCCGGCATGATTTGGAGACCGCGTGAACGAAATAATTTACGCAGTTGGTCCAATGATCTCACTCCACCTGTTCCGTACACCCTTCGTTGACTTTCAACTTTATTCAAATGACTTCGACGTCGTCGTTTCCTCTTCGCTCCACCTTCCTCTTCTAGAACGCGCCGCGAGCAACGCCTACGTTCGGCGCGGAGCGAAACTCTGGTTGGAGCCGAAGCGCAGCAGAAGCGATGACAAAGGGTCTGTCATTGTTGCATCCAGAAGGTTGATGATTGAATTTGCATCAATGTAAAATGTTTAGGATTGAATTGGCACCGATGTAATAGGTGTAGGACTTTTTTGACACTTTTCCCAATCAATTCTGCAATCATTTGAAAAAAAAAATACATAATTTGTCTAATCATTTGGGTGCAACAACATTCGAGGATAAATTAGCCCCGAAGAATTTCATTTGAATTAAAGTTGAATATTATTTTTGAATTAAAAAGAACAATAGCAAGATTTGAATTCCCAATATTGTTAAAAAAAAATGGACATAAAAAGTAGGGGTGATCAGTTCCTACCCCTAAAATCGGGAACTGCTCACAAAGGACAAGTTTGAAATATGGGGATCGTGAACCCCTCTAGAAACCGAATTGGACCAAACCGTATCGTATGATGTCTGGGTGGATCTATGGAACAGTGGACGGGTTCGGGTTCTCGATTTGTTGAACTAGTTCGGTCCTATTCCCTAGTTGGTCTATGGAACTGGCCACTGCACATCATAATGTCGTCCCAGAGTTTTCAGACATATGACCACATTTATTTGAGGATTCTGCGACTCATGTTTTTTTTATATGTCAGACCCAGCTGGTATTCGTAGCATCTCTTAGCTACTGATGGAGTCGCCACACTAGTTTATTGCAATTCATCAGTCTGAATCGATATAAGGTCCAAAAGCAGCTTCGCGCATTTCATCAGTATTTTAATGAGCACACAATGATCAGTTCTAAAATTGTACGAAGAACGAAAGAAAAAAAACATAGCATTGGATATTCAGCTTGATGACATACGATTGTGATCATGAGCAAGAGATGGAGACTAGAGTTGAGACTCGAGATGAGACTGCGAGAGGGAAATGACTCAAGCGAGAGGACTCAGGCGAGAGCGAGTCGTCAAGTAAGAAGGACGCGACTCGGGCGAGAGGACTCATGCGAAGGGGAGGCGTCCAACAAGAGGGCCGGCGCGAGGCTGGAGGGGTGAACGAGAGTAGGTTTCATGGACCCAAACCTAAATAAAATAGACACCTGGTATATTGTCCCAAGAACGATCGATTTTGTGTGCAGCCCTGGTCGCTGGGCCAAGTCTGAATTCGACAAGTCTCCAAACCAAAATATACCTCAATCTGAAATGGGACGTAGTCAGCCTAAGTCTAACCGTCGTTCTAAAGACCTAAATTGAGCTAGGAGCACAAGTCCCTTCAAGCGAGACTCAAAGCTCACTACAATTAAATGTTACTTTCGTTTAATTGATTCTCAAATTTTGCTGCATTACTGGATAACGATGACATGATTCCTAAATCATGTCAATTAAGTTGATTGAGAATAATCTCACATAAAATTCATAAAATAACAGTAATTTTGATTAGTTATAGCCGGATAGGAAACATAGACTCTACGTTAATTTCGAGTGGTTACTGATAAGATAAGAAGGTTGTCTAGTAGTGATTCGCGTCTGGGATAAGTTGTCGAAATTGGGTTCTTGCTTAAACTGGTTTGTGCTTCGAACAAATGTCAATTAACCCACCTTTTTGACTAACTACTCCTGATTAATTGGCAACTTACACGTGGTGATTTCAGAGGTAATCACTCCTCACCTTCTCACTCCGTCTGTTGCGTCCACCTTTACTGAATTTCGAGGTGTGGTGATTTCGAGGGGATCACTCCTCACCTTCTCACTCCTCGGTGGGAGTACGCGTTCCTTTGCCGACCACTAGTGTTTGGAGGTGATCACTCCTCACCTTCTCCCTCCGTGTGGAGTTCGCGTAACCGCGATTCGTCGACCTACACTTACGTGGTGATTTCGAGGTAATCGCTCCTCACCTTCTCACTCCATCCGTAGGAGGATGGAACGAAACTTCGGAGATAATGCAGCGAAAGTGGCTCCTCCCTCGCTCGGCGTTAATAAAAGGAGACTCACTTCTCTTCGATTTCAAACCATTTCCGCCTTGTTCTTTGATTTTTTTTTTCCCGGTCTACTACAAGAGAAACTTGTTCTTCTTCTTTCCTTTCTGTTTCATCTGCTGTTCTTCTTCTCCCTCGTTCACAATGCCGTCCGACCGAAGCCGATCGCAGACGCGAATGGCGAAGATTTCCGCGCACGTCGCTCCTACGTCGGGCTACAAGTACGACGTGTTCTTGAGCTTCCGTGGGCCCGACACTCGCTACACGGTGGCGGATGTCCTCTACGAAAACTTAGTCGACGCCGGATTTAGCGTGTTCAGGGACAACGAAGAGCTTCGTGTAGGCGGGAGTATTGGACCAGAGCTCGAGCGCGCGATCGATGACTCGAGGATCCACGTGCCGATCTTCTCGGAGGGCTACGCATCCAGCGCGTGGTGCCTCCAGGAGCTCGCGCGCATGGTGAAGTGCTGGAGAGAATCCGCGGGACGCGAAATCGTGCCCGTCTTCTACGGCGTGAGTCCTTCAGACGTCAGGCTCAAGAGAGGTTCGTACGGCGAAGACCTGCTTTGGCACGAGGGGCGTTACGGTGAGGAGACGGTGCGAGAGTGGAAGGAGGCTCTAAGGGCGGTCGCAGATCTCAAAGGATGGGACGCACGAAACGCGGGGTAAGTAAAGAAAGAAGGGATACCGAAATGTTTGGTAGACATTTTAAAGCTTCTTCTGTGTTTTTGGACAATGTGCAGGATTAGAAATGAACTTTGAGGTAGTCTCAGTCTGGGTTGCTGTTTTGTGCTATTTCTGAGATTCAAACACTAAAAGTATTTATCGAGACAACACAATCTTTTTTGCTGATAATCAACAACGCGAATTCACTTGGTTAAATTCTTTTCCTTAAGATTATGTGGAGGCTACAAGAGATCCTTTGAGGGATCGCCGTCATGAATTCCTCTGTGTGTGTGTGTGGGTGTGTGTGTGTGTGTGTGTGTGAGAGAGAGAGAGAGAGAGAGAGAGAGAGGAGATGCTGTTTCGGAAGTGTTTCCAGCTCAAGGATTAGAAGTGTGTTGGAGAGGATTCCTAGATTGATATGCTTGTATGTTATCGTTATAGTTGCTCCTCTTTTCTTCTGAGATGATCATTTATTATGCATGGCAGGCTTGGTAAACTTATTAAAGATCTTGTTGGAGAGCTTTCTATTAAGCTGAAGAAGAGACGAAAGGTTCTTCCCGATCACTTAGTCGGAATTGATGATCGAGTCAGAGACGTGTGCAGATGTTGGACTGTGGCTCCCAGGACGTACGAGCTGTTGTTGTGCACGGGATGGGAGGAATCGGCAAGACAACTCTTGCCAAGGCGGTTTTCAACGAGATAGCTCCCCTGTTTGATGGTTGCAGCTTCCTTTCAGACATCCGAGAAACTTCACGAAGACATGGCATTGCAAAGTTGCAGAACCAGCTGTTATCCGATATCCTGAAGCCTACGAGGTCCCTAGATATCCATGATGTTGACGATGGCGTCAACATGATACGCGAAAGACTTCGCAACAAGAGTGTCCTAATTGTTCTCGACAATGTGGATAAGAAAGAGCAGCTCATGGAACTGACGGGGAACGGTGACTGCCTTGGCCCAGAAGCAGGATTATTGTCACAACTGGGAATCAGGGTCTTCTGGCGACAGAAGTAATGGGACGACAGGATGATGCTCCATTTCTTCCTAAAGAGTGTTATACTTATGAGATGACCGAGATGAATACTTGGCATGCTCATCAACTTTTCAGTAAGCATGCCTTCGGAGAAAACCTACCTCCAGATGATCTCGCAACTCTTTCCAGTGAAATAGTGGCCACTACCGGAGGTCTTCCTTTGGCTCTTGAAGTTTTAGGTTCTTTCCTCCGCAACAAAAGCCCCGAGATATGGGTAGAAACACTGGAGCGAGCAAGGAAAGTCCTGATAGGAGAGTCCAAGACAAGTTAAGGATAAGTTATGATGCCTTAAGTTATGAGCCGCAGCAAATTTTCTTAGACGTGGCATGCTTTCTCATTGGCGAAGATAGCGCATATGCAAATATATGTGGGAAGCTGGTGGTTTTTCCCTGAAAGCGGACTTGCTGCTCTTGTTGATATGTCTCTGTTGAAGATAGACCATCACGGTATTCTTAGGATGCATGATCAGATCAGAGATCTCGGACGGGCAATTGTTCGAGGAGAGAGAGGGGATTTATGGAATGCAGAAAGTCAGAGCAGGTTGTGGGATAGTGACGAATCCTTAGCGTACTTCGTGAACGGTACGGTAAAGTTACTGATACAATAAAACTGCAAATTCCTCGGTAAAAAGTGGACAGGAATTTCTGCGTCTGATTTTAAGTTCACTGATGGTTGCTATCTTTTTGTAGAGTGATTCCCAGCGAAATAGCAATGTTCAATCATTGGTTGCAAGTCCCTGACGGACAGACGCTAACGAGTCAAGAATTTGCAGCTCTGGTAAATCTAAGGTTTCTTGATGTTGAAGGGGGAAACTTTACTGGGATTTTAGGAATGCCTTCAAAAAATTGAGCTGGCTATCTTGGGATCGTTGTCCTGTAGACTTCTATGCAGCCAATTTCTCTCCGAGCAATCTAAGTGTTCTCAAGCTTTCTCGCAGTGAACTTAGAGATGATTGGCCCGGCTGGCACCAAATCACGGTATGAACAGTTACATACCCATCTATGTCTATTCTTACTGTTTATGGAAAATGCCTTCAATTGCTCATTCCCCTTCCGATATTATGGTGACCAACAGAAATCATCAAAGTTGAAAGTTCTGGAACTTGAAGAATGCAGCCACTTAACTAGATTGCCCTTCCTCTCTGCCTTCTCGAGCTTGGAAAGATTGATTGTACGAAATTGCCAAGGCTTGGTTGAACTTGATGAATCGATTGGTAAGCTAGTGCAATTAAATTACCTGAAATCGATGGGTGCAAATCTCTGGAGAGTTGCCCGAAGAAGTCGTTCGTCTGAAGGCTTTGAGGGAGCTGATTATAAGAGGGACGTACTTTGGTCCTGTTGGTGTGTATCTTCCCCCCTCGATTGGTAATCTGCAGTCTTTGACAAGGCTAGAGATGGAAAGTGTCGGCATTATCGAACTTCCACACACAATTGGAGAGCTAAAGGATCTTAAAAAGCTTGTGTTTGTCCAGGTGTTGTGAGCTAAGAAGGATTCCGGACTCAATTGGGGGACGGAGTCACTACTTGAGTTGGATCTGTCTTATACAAAAGTCACAGAATTACCTGAGTCGATTGGATTCCTGAGGAAGTTGAAAGTGATAAGGATAGATCATAGTGAGATAAGCAAGATCCCGGCGACTGTAGGCATGGTGGAGAAGCTCGAAGAATTTCATGCAGAGCACTGTGTGAATTTAGAGGGAGATATTCCTAGTGAAATTGGGAGTCTATCCTTTCTGAAAATCCTGAACTTTTCTCACACTGGCATTCGATCTGTGCCCACAACAATCAACCGACTTTCTCATCTCCAGGAACTCAATTTGAAAGGTTGCCATGAGCTTAAACGAATCCCAAACCTTCCCCCCAGTTTGATTTACCTGTATGTCGGGTCTCGCTCACTAAAGACAATCCCAGACCTTTCAAACCTGACCGGTTTAGTCAATCTCATTGTATCTGACAACTCTGATGAATCTTTTCCTAACCCATGGGATGCCAATTGTATCCAAACTCCAAATCTGAAATGGGTTGGGAGGTTGTCTAGATTGGAGACGCTGAAACTGGTTCATAAAAGCATCACTGCACCACCAGTGGAGTTAGCTTCCCTTCCTTGCCTGGAGCAATTGGTTCTGTCTTGTTTTGACCTACAATCACTCACTCAGCCACTTCCTCCTACGCTGTCCGTGTTGAAGCTTATAAACTTCAACTCATTGCCAGAATTATCTTCCTGTTCCGACTTGAAATATTTGTCAAGTTTGGAGCTATGTAAATCGTGGCTGATAGAAATTCCACTCAATCGGTTTTGGACAATTGGAGAATCTGAGGGAGCTGACCGTGTCAAACTGCGCAATTCTTGAGCGGTTATCCTGTCTTTCAGGCTTGAAGAAACTCAGAGTGTTGCACTTGTTTAACTGCCCGAAGCTATTTGACATCCAAGATCTCGTCGAAGTGGAATCGCTGGAAGCTATAAGGATTGAGCAGTGCTGTTCCCTGGTAAGGTTGCCTAATCTCTTGAAGTTGAAGAAGTTGAGGGCCATGGAAATCAGATTCTGCAGATCATTAGAAAGTTTGCCCTCTCTATCTCCGGTAGCTTTCGAAGATTGTCATCTAGTGGTGGACGAGTGTGATAAGCTAGCCAACCACAATGGCCCTTTTCAGCTTCACAAATACAAAAAGCAATGTCCCCAAAAAACCCCGTTCGCGCCTATGAGTTGGAGAATCCTGTGAGTTGGAGAATAGAGAACACTCTCCTTGTCCCGTTTGCTTGTACTTTTTCTTTCCTTCTATTTCCCAGGTTGTGCTTTTCTTTCTTCTTAACTTCCCAGTTAGCATCCTCTGGATTGACAGGAGATGCTAACGTGTGTAATAAGACATTACATATGCATAAGCAGTCTAGTAATTTCTCCCTTTAGTTTAATCAACTTACTGTGAACTAACACAGGAAGCTCGTTCGATCTAATTCAGTTTCTTCATTCAGATAGATAATAACTTGATTAAATTAAATTGGATAAGCATTTCAAAACTTAAAACTTCTGGATGCTATCATCCAATTCTGAAATTGGATCGTTCCTTCTCCCCAAGACTCAAGACTCAGCGGATCAATTGGAGTTATGGGGAGGGATTCTTCTCCAATTCAGCCAGTGGATGACAGTTTACCTCAGCTTTGGTGCTTCATAACCTGCATAAAAGTAAAAATAGATTGAGTTATATCAGAATCAAGCCAGAGAAATATAGCCTCAAAACTCCACTAAAGGCGGAACACGCATGAGCTTGACTGGCCATAGCAGAGAACATTCACGGAGTAGAGTGACGAAAAAAGATGACATAATCGTCCTTTCTCCCTTTTCTTCTCCACTCACCCACTCTCATTGCCCACGACACAAGAAATGTGGACTTCTGCAACACTTATTAACTCAAGTTTTCTTTCTCGCAACAAATTGACAAATTTTATGCAAACCATGACACACAGTGCTGAGACCCAAAAGATTCCTCGTTTCTGCTTGAAGCAATCATGACACGAGTGTTTGGCGCTTGTTGAGCTGCCCAAAGCTAGTTGAGATCCAAGATCTCGTCGAACTGGAATCGATGGAAGTTATAAGGATTGACCAGTGCTGTTCCCCAGTAAGGTTGCCTAATCTCTTGAAGTCGAAGACGTTGAGGACCATGGAAATTAGATTCTGCAGATCATTACTTAGTTCGCTTTTCTATCTCTGGTAGCTCTTGAATATTGTCATCCACTAGTCGACGGGTGCAATAAGCTAGCCAACCACAACGGCCCTTTCTGGCTTCACAAGTACAAAAGGCAATCGCGCCTATGAGTTTTGGAGAATAGAGAACGCTCCGCCTTGTCCGGTTTGCATATAGTTTCCCCTAGAATATCTTGCTTTGTCAGAGAGATTTGCTTGTACTCTGTATTTCCTTTTGTTTCCCGGCTGTGCTCTTCTTTCTTCTCTAACTTTCCAGGGGCAGGCATACTCTTGATTGACTGGGGAACCTCACCTGGGTAAAGACATTACTACTTTGCATACGCAATCTAGTAATCCCTCGGTTTAGTCTTCACCTTACAGGGAACTAAACACAGGAAGCTCGTTCGATCTAATTCAAATTTTCTTTTTTTAGATAAATCATAACTCAATTAGAAGCTCGTTGACTTGGTCAAACGCTCCTTGCAAAGTTGCAAGCAGAGTATGGAACTACGAGCGGCGGCTACAGGGGGTGAAATCCAGAGATCAATCGGAACTATTCTACTAATAAGATAAGCCCGTGGGAAAGTAATAAAGGGTTTACAAAAACGAGGACTAGTCCTGACGCTCGTTGCATGCTGAAATTGCGGAAAACTCAAAGCGACTCTTTTCCTGAACTAGATGAAAGAATCTTTTGTTTTCGAAAACCAGCTTTTAATGCGGTGTCCATGGCTGAGATGACATGAATTATGTCTGCAAAAAAGATGGCTTCGTTAGGTCGCGTCTCATTAATGAGATGTTTCAACAATGGACGGAGTTGGCCATGGCTGAGACTTTGCCATTCTCAGTTTGGAAGCACGAAATGACAGATCTGTTGACATTTCCACGATTGAACTTCTCACTCATTTCAACCAGAAAGAAAGATGATTACTTGCACCACTTCACCCATTTTAAATGGATGACGAACGACGCAGGACGTGAACATAGAATTCTAGGAGCATCGTCCATGCGAGGCAGGCATTGGATGAAAAAACCCCCCCCAAAGGCTGAATTTGCAGCGCTGACCGATCAAGTGCCACAGTGTTGATCCGACTAGAGTAGAAGGCATAATGAGCGTCCTAGGATGGAGAAAATACACTACGCAATTGCATCCTATAAGTAGGATAAGAAACCACAAGATTTGGTTGCTATGTCATCAAGGGAGAACAGAATTTCTGGTTACTCCCATGCGTGGCATACCCGAGGATCGAAGATGTGAAAATTGGAAATTTGAGCAGGGCAATGACATGGGCTACACTATAATCATTTCTTGTGCCATTGTTATTCTGCTGCTGTCCACATGCCTGGCTAGTCCTACAATTCTGTCATGACGCGTGCCTAGCCCCTATGATATCAATTTTTAACTTGATGTTTAACTGTTTCATTAAAGTCCCCCCTAATGCAGTCACTTCACATGATCAAATAAAGTGATTTTAGATTCTGAAAATGCTCAGAAATTCGTATTAAATAAATTAAATTTACAATTTTAATCTTATCTTTTATCTAGACTTGCCATTTGATTAAGGAAGGAGGTTAAAGTACACTACAAGTAATTAAAAAAATTTGGTGTACGACGCTGCACTTTAATGCTACAACTTTTTAAAATGATCATTTAACTGCAAAATTTTTTAAAATGCTCACCTCGATGCCAATTCCAATTTGAGCTAATGTGGCTCATCAAAAATCTAACGTGGCTTATTTTTGTATTAAATTTGGTTGGACGTGATTCGTTGAAGTTGGTATTGAAATAATTATTTAAAAAACTAATTTTAATTATGGTTTTGAAAGTTCTAATATTAACAATGAGCAAGAGAAGGGACACAACCATCTCAGTTTCAGACCAAGAAAAAACCATCCACTCTTCTTGAGAATCCAGACTTTTTATTCCTACCCTGGAAACTCTCTCTCTCTCTCATCCTCTCTCTCTCTCCGTTTGAGGAATTGATTTAAAGGTCGATGGAGGCAAATGGGTTCTGCTTGCATGTGGTGCGCCTCGTCACCGTCCTTCTTCCTCCGCCTCGAGCTTCCCCATCCCGCGACTCCTCCCCAAGCACGCCTCCCTCCGTAGTCCTGGTTCTCTCGCTTCCCTTCGCTCGAACCTCCAACCCACGCTTTCGGTGTTCATAAAAACGTTTCACTCATTTCTCAAGGTCTTTTTTTTTTTGTTGGAAATCTGGTAGCTTTTGAATGGGCATTTTTGCAGGAAGTGCTCGACGACAAAGAAGAGGCTCTTATTGATGGGCTTCCTAAGGATTACTATGACGATGTGCGTGTTGCCATCTGGTCTCTGAATTCCTCCTTCGTGATTGTCGTGGAGCTTTTGATTTGTTGTGTGTCTGTCGTCCTTACTTTAATTCTGTAATGATAAATTATGTGTCCAAAGTGATGATTGGGAAACTGTTTGAGCTAACCTAAATCTTGTTGTCAAGATAAGTCAGGATTTTTCTATACAAGGCTGGGTAAACTTGTATTGTACTTGACATTTGGAACCTGCGGCCTTGAAATCATTTTGACACGAATAGTTGGTGTAAGTTGAAGGACTGATGGCCGGAATTTAAATTCTCTTTTCTTCCTTTCCTGAATTCATAGAAAGGTGCGAAAAATTGTTCTCTCTAATAATGGACACGCATAGTCTTGAAAAACCATAAACATGGATCTTGCAAAGAAGTTCTTGAAAAAAAAAAAGAGTCAAGGAACCTTGTAAGTTAGAGGTTACCAATGTGCGCTGAACCGAGAGTACTTTTTTCTATAGCATGAGCTTGGAGGCAAAGTTTCTTGAACATAATATATAATTATAGGAGGTGAATAATTCATTCCTACTGACAGGCACTGCAAAGCTCAAATCACACTGCCAGTTGTCGTGATTTTTCTGGGTCTATAATTGCTTTGTTAGGCATGCCTGGAGTCATTACAGTCTTTGGCCCAAGACCAAAAGCTTCCATCCGATGTACGGATAAGCTTAGACTGTCATCCAGATTCAGTAACTCTTCTGTCTTCAACATCAAAATTTCTTTTACACATTCATGTGCGTGCAAAATAGACGTGGCTGATGAAATCTCTTCAAGGTATATGTTGATTCGTCTTATTTTCTGATATTTTTTATTTGCTATTTTAAATGGATAACAGGTTAGTTACTCTAGCACTGAAAATATTGCTATCCGACCATCTTTTACTCTCTTTGTTCTGTCTGTAAAGGTTGGTAGAAATTATGAATGGCAGAAAGGGAGAGAGAAGAAATGTGGAGGAGAAATATGCGGGGAGGGGTTTGGGGGGGGGGGGGGGGGGGGGAGGGGAGGGGGGAGAGGGAGAAGGGGAAGGGACGAAAGGAGGAAGGGGGAGAAGAAGAGGAAGGGAGGGAGACAGGAAAGAGGACAAGAGGGGAGGAGGAGGACAGAGACAGCCGGCGGGCGAGAGAAGAAAGAGGGGGGGGGAGGGAAA